>JAVJIF010033592.1:0-107500 GCA_038442645.1 Agave tequilana
CATCAGCAAATGCGGAAAACGGTGGAATGCTATGTCGATGACATCGCGGTGAAAAGTCGCACTAAAGGTGATCACATAGCAGACCTGAGGTGGTCTTCGACATCATGCGGGCTCATCAATTAAAGATGAACCCCACCAAATCCTTCCTGGGGGTAGCCAGTGGCAAATTCCTAGGATTTGTTGTGACTTCCACAGGAATCTATTTGGATCCAGAGAAAGTCCGCGCTATCTAAGAGATGCAGCCCCCCAGAAGCCTCAAGGAGCTCAGGGGATTACAAGGACGATTGGCGTACATCCGCAGGTTCATATCAACCTTTCCGGGAGATGCCAACCCTTCGCCAAACTGATGAAAAAGGGTGTTTCATTCATTTGGGACGACGCTTGTCAAAAAGCATTTGAGGAGATCAAACACTACCTCACCCAACCACCAGTTCTTGCAGCTCCGGTGTCCGGAAAGCCTTTCCTAGTGTACGTCCGAGCAATGGATCATTCCCTGGGAGCTCTACTAGCTCAGAATGATGAACAAGGATGAGAACAGGCAATCTACTATCTGAGTAGAACAATGATCGGAGCCGAACATCGGTACAACCCGATCGAGAAGGAATGTTGGCATTAGTGTTCGCCATCCAGAAAATGCGACACTATCTGGTAGGCCAGACTATAAATGTCATATCAAAAGTCAACCCTCTGAGGTTACTTATGACAAAGCCTTCTTCACTAAATGGCCGGCTGGCCAAAATGGGCCATATTGCTATCACAATATGAGATGCATTTTCTGCGCAGAAAGCCATTAAGGGACAAGCGGTGGCAGACTTCCTAGCTGAACACCCAGATCCGAGGGCAGCCAAACTCTATGAGGATCTCCCAGACGAGGCCGCCGAAGTCTGCCTGACTCAGACGTTGTTCGAAAGTCAAGTATGGCAACTTTTCTTCGACGGTGCATCAAGGACAAGCCCAAAGGGACACGTTAGTGGCGGGGGTAGGAGTAGTACTTGTCTCCCCACAAAATTATGTGATCCCCCGAGCTGTCTCACTAACGGAGCCTTGTTCCAACACTGTGGCGGAATACAACGCTCTATTGATTGGGATGCAATTCGCCGATGAGATTGGCGTTAAAAATCTCGAGGCTTACGGTGACTCTAAACTCATCGTCAGCCAAGTTCGCGGAGAGTACGAGGCCAGACATGAAGATCTAGTACCCTACTACAACGCGACAATTCACATGGCCGAAAGGTTTTCAAACTTCTACATCGACCATGTACCGCGCAGGCAAAATGCACATGCGGATGCACTCGCATCCCTCGCTGCTTCCTTAGCTCTTCCAGCTGGAGCAATGGAGAAGTATTCGTCTATAGCCACGACCTATACTGTCCAAAAATTCCCCTCGGAGACTACCCGGGGTCAGCGGAAGATCGTCGCGGTAAAGAAACACTTGAAGTGTCGACCGCTTCAGGGCTTAAAGACTGGCGATTCCCCTACATTGATTTTGTCTTATACGGCATTCTGCCCGAAGACACCAAGGAGGCGGCCGCCATTCGGAGGAAAGCCCCCAAATTCTACTATAATGCGATTTCGCGAACATTGTATCGTCGATCGCATGACGGGATCCTGCTCCGATGCCTCTCATCAAAAGAAGCCCAAGGAGTATTGAAAGAAGCCCACGATGGTACTTGTGGAGCTCATCAACCTGGCCCGAAATTGGCACATCGACTCCAAAGGATGGGTTACTATTGGCCCAAGATGATCGCCGATGCTGTCACTTATGCTAAGAGATGTCACGCCTGCCAAATACACGGCGATTTCATCCATCAAGCACCAGGGTACCTCCACTCTACGACCTCTACTTGGCCGTTTGAAATGTGGGGGATGGACGTGGTTGGCCCTATCAGCCCACCATCATCGAAAGGACATCGGTTCATTCTAGCGATAACCGATTACTTCTCAAAGTGGGCCGAAGCTATCCCTTTGAAAGAGGTAAAATCTTCTAACGTGATCAAGTTCGTGAAACATCACGTTATTTACCGCTTCGGTGTGCCTCGGCGTATCATCCATGACAATGGACCCCAGTTCATCAGCCAGGCTTTCCAGAGATTCTGCGCGAAGTTCAGAATCCAGAGTGTGTCCTCAACGGCATACTATCCTGCTGCTAACGGTCTTGCAGAAGCCTTCAACAAGACTATTAGCAAGCTTCTCAAAAAGTTCGTCTCGAAAAGTCAACGAGACTGGGACGACAAGCTGGGTGAATGCTTATGGGCCTACCGCACAACGGTGCGAACCCCAACTAAAGCCACGCCATTTTCCTTGGTATACGGATGCGAAGCCGTCCTTCCATTGGAAATACAAATTCCCTCTCTACGCGTCGCCTTGACAGCGGAAATGACAACTGAGGAGAAGCATCAGCAGCGACTCCAGGAGTTGGAAGCCTTAGACGACAAGCGTTTGCAGGCCCAACAACAAATCGAGCTTTACCAAGCTCGTATCACCAGAGCCTTCAACAAGAAAGTCAAAGCGCGAACTTTCAAGAAAGGCGACCTTGTCTTAGCTGTCCGAAGACCCATGGTCCTGACGCACAAGACAAAAGGAAAATTTCAGCCCAAATGGGAGGGACCATTTGTAGTAGAGTCAGTCTACTCAAATGGATCATATCGCCTCATAACTTCAAATGGCGATACACTCATGATGCCGATCAATGGCAAATTCTTGAAGAAGTACTATCCTTAATAGTACTCTTCTTCCGATCAAGTTAAAAGTACACCTCTGATCAAACATCCGACGCCCTCGACGGCTAAGGATAGAGGGAAATGTTGGCCTTTAAGCCCAACATAAGTCCTCGACAACTCACCATGCTGAGGGGAATAGCATGGCTAGCCCAACTCAAACGGTAGTTGGTAAAGGCATGTCAAACCCGTTGATAGCTGAGGATTTGCTAAAAATCCTAAGGGACACGTTCCCATTTGATCCGACGCCCTCGACGGCTAAGGATAGAGGAAAATGTTGGCCTTTAAGCCCAACATAAGTCCTCGACAACTCATCATGCTGAGGGGAATAGCATGGCTAGCCCAACTCAAACGGTAGTTGGTAAAGGCATGTCAAATCCGTTGATAGCTGAGGGTTTGCTAAAAATCCTAAGTGGACTCGAGTCCACTCTTTCCTCCAAAGTCCCTTACCAATTCTCATCCATAGAATGGTAGGACCACAAAGTGCAATCATTACTACGTTAACACTATACCTCTGGTAATGAATACCCTTTGTCGGGTATAAACTTTGCTTGTTAACTCTGCATAGAGTAACAAACTCTCAAATTTGCCAAGTTAACACTATACCTCTGGCATTTCAAATTCCACTTGTCAATTCTCATCAATAGAATGACAGGTCCTCAAATTGCTCTTATCACGAGCCAATTCTTGTCAAGTTAACATTACACCTCTGACAAACTACTGTTTAAGTTAACATTACACCTCTAAGCAGTACATCGAGTGCCTGTCAAGTTAATATCACACCTCTGATAGTCACCTTTCTTCAGACTCCCGTATCGAAGCTGAAATGGACGATGCCAAGTTAACACTACACTTCTAGCATCCGAGTCATCGCTAAGTTCAACAATACACCTATGGCCATGACCGTTCCTCGACTTCCTCGTCTAAGTCGAGATGACCAATGCTAAGCTCAACATCACACCTCTAGCATTACCTCACTGTTAAGTTAAACATTACACCTATGACAGTGACATTCTGAGTTAAGTTAATATCACACCTCTGACTCACATCCTTGTCGAGTTAACACCACACTTCTGACAAGACTATCTCCAACCCGTTAAGTTAATATCACACCTCTAACGGTAAAAGCTTTACTAGATTCCTCGCGGGTCTAGTTTCACTTGTTATTCTCTTCAATAGAATAACAGGTCCACCTAAAGACATTGTTAGGTTAACATTACACCGCTGACAATGTTTTATCGAATTCCCCAGCTGACCTTGAATCAAGTCAATCCTAGACACTTGACAAAAGTTCACCTTCTCTGGGAGTACGCATTCCCCCTGTCACTTTCTTTTATAAAGTGGCGGGTCCACCAAAATCATTCTTTTGCTTCTAAAACAAAACATTCAAGACAACAGAAAGAGGCAAAAAGAAAAGTGTCACTTTTATTTATATCCAAACACATGAAAGTGATACAAAACGCTCTCTTATACAATAAGATTGAGTGTTACAATTAAGGAGTACAAAGAAGTCCCTCTCTCTCTCTGAGGCCGTACTCACTCCTTGAAGCCGCATCTGATCCTAAGTGCATGATGTCTGAAGAAGTGCCAAATTGTGGCGACTGTTGGAACCGATTGCACTTTGATGCACGACGCCAACTTCGAAAGCGCCCTAGCTGACTAAGCCAGGAGCAATGGTGTTCTTGAGGTCCGGTGGCAACAGAAGAGCCTGCAACCCTTCGTTCAAGAGTTGATCTTTCCCCAGCAGGCCATCCAAAGGACATGGACTGTCCTTGATGTTACTTCTGGGATGGGAGAGGAAGAGGATCCTCTCCGCCACCGCAACCGCCGGAACCTCCTCGCCGTCATACTTGACCTGACCATCTCTTGCCATCAGGCAAGAGTGGTGCAGGAGATCTGAAGAGACCTTGGCGAGATTTGGGTCCTCGTCAGAGATATAATTTACTCTCTTACAAACGACGAGGACCATAATTTACTCTCTTACAAACGAACATTGAGCAAGCTCGCCGGTTGAAGCACTCTTCCAGGAGACCAGCGAACCTGCAAAGAACAAATAAGAGAATCAGAAAATCTGGAACTTAGTATACTTTAACAAAGAAAACTAAGTAACAGACGCGGCAGTCATTGAAGACGTCAGACGCGGAAATGATCTGCACAGTCAAACCACCGCGTCAGCAGAAACAGACGCGAGTCAAAACTGTGCCACTCCCAGGATTCAAACGCGGTCTCAGTTTGCACCCGCGTCTAATGTACTAGACGCGAAAAACTTCAAACGCCAAAAATTGCCATCTCTCTGTTGGGTGAACAGGAGTTGCAAGATTCAGGTCTGAAACGCGCCAAGGCAATAGCCATGAGCAAAGCCAGCGTCAAGAGCCCGCGTTCAGAAAAGTTCAAGTCACCAGCACAAATTCCAGAATAGGAATGCACCAGAATTTCATTCAGATGCCTATGCCAAAATACAGGCTATGGACATCATCGGGGTGACATACCAGCAGAAACCTCTGTCAAGAGTTGACCTCTCTGCATCCAAACGCGGGTGCGCAAGATGACATGAGAGAGGGTTCCTTCTGAAGAGACCAAACAGAGGCATGGGAGCTCTGGGTCATCTTCATCCACGGGGTCACCTTCACCCATGAAGACGGTTCTCTGAAAGATAATTCAAGGCGAGACTTCTCTCGGAGCAAAACAAATGAAAACAGTCTAAGTTGGATTGTTGAAGAGGGAGAGGGTGCACTCTATTTATAGGCAGTCCCTAATAACTGTCATTAATGGGGCATCAATCGGAACCGTCGCGCACAACTGTCAAAGCCCAATCAAAAACGGACGCGTGGAACGCTGCTTTGGAAACCGTCGAAGTGCGCCGGTTTTTCAACCGCCAGCGTCGGTTCCGCATGCAAGAGCATTAACGCCTGAACCCAATAAGAGGCTGACGCGTGGATAACTGTCTTGGGAAGCAACGGATGACCCGGAACCCCAATCGACAGTGAAGACTTGACGTTCAAAGATCTCCTAAAAATCTTTTAAGTCATGCTGCATTGAACGCAGATGGGAAAGTCGCTCGAGGCTGCGTATCCCGTGTCTGATCGATCCGCGTCTTTCTTAGCAAGACAGATTCGCGTTATTCAGACCGCGTTTCACTCTGTGATTGACGCTGCGCCTCACTCCATGGACTGACGACCGCGTCTCACTTTATGGATCAATGCTGCGTCTCATCAAGAAGACCGCGTATCACTCTGAGATTGACGCTGCGTCTCATCAAAAGGACTTGGTAAATCTAAGTTCCTGTGGACTGACGACCGCGTCTCACTTTATGGATCAGTGTCGCGTCTCATTAAGAAGACTCAGAGTCAAGGCCGCGTTTCATTAACAGAACTTAGTCTTACCTAAGTGCCAGTTACCAAGGAGTTGGATTCGCCTACAGCTGAGCAAAGAAGATGAAGCAAAATTTTCAAACTTTTATTATAAACAGTAAAAGTGGATACAAACACTCTAAACAGAGTGTCCTCTTCTTTACAAAAAAGGGGGAAAAGAAAAGAAGGCTAAATGTCCTGGTTCGCCAAGGTACGGATTTGTTCCCTAAGGCGGTGAATCTCGTGTTGGCGCGTCCTTTCAGCTTCCATAATAGCCCGGTTCCGCAGCTCCTCTTCGGATAAGAAATTTCTTGCGGCCAGCTGCGTTCGCAGAGATTCCACCCTGGAAGAATGTAGAGACAGACTCTCTTCAGCTCGCGCCCTAGCAGCTTGTTGCTCCTCTAGCTGCTTTTTGATGGTAGCAAGCTTTTCCTCATTGAGCGCAAGCACAACTTCTGCCTTGGCAATGGTGTCCCGAGCCCTGATGATGACTTGCTCTGTGCTCTGCATGACAAGCTCGGATTCCCTTGAATCGCCAGCTAGTTTCTGACATTCAGCCTGGGAATATTCGAGATTGCGGATCTCTGCAGCGATTTGTGCCTCCGCCTCCTGTCGCTCTCGTTCTTGAGCAGCTAGGAGCCTAGTCAGGGTGGCCTGGGCCTCACTAAAAGAGCCAGCATCTTCCAAAGACTCCAGCTCCTGCAGGTAGTCTCCCAGTTGCTCTACCACCCGTAGACACGCCTTGGCAAGTGAAGGGCCTCCAGTTAATTCGACGTTCACGGCCAGATTTTTAAGAAGCGTCTGGGCAAATTGGAACGTGCTGTTTCCACGTAAGATGAGATCAATACATGATCCTATCGAAGCGAAGAATTGCTGCACCATCTGACGTGCCAGTTCCCCCATGTCTTCACCACCTAGGAAGCTTCCCGACCCCTTTTCTGTCACAGGATAGGGGATATAAGGCGGATCTTCTCGCACAAGAGTCGTACTGGCCGTCGAGACAGCAAGAGCTGGACCGGCCGCTGACGCTTCCGGAGGTACTACCTCTGCAGGAGCCTCCACGACCAATGAGGGAGTAGTAAGCACGACCTCCTCAGAAACCTCCACCGAGACCTGAGCTGTATGGCCTTCTGGAAGGGTGCCAACCATCGGACTCTCCACCTGAGCCCCCTCGGTCCTCTCTGCAAGTTATCGCGATGTTAGCCACAATGATAGAAGAGCTAAACATTTAAAGCATCAGAGCTGCCTTACCAGGTTGGAGGTCCGGAGACGTCAAATCCTACGGAGCGGAAGTCTCCTCGGCTTCAGCGGTAACCTCCTCGCCTGGCAGAGTGAGAGCCTCCTCAGCCTCAGTGGTTACTTCCTCTTCTGGCAGAGTGGAAGGCTCCCCAGTTTCAACAGCTGCCCCCTTTGAGGGTATCTCAGCAGCCGAGACCTCAATCCCCTCGGGCCGGGTCAACTCTTTCACCATCTCCTCGATACGCGAGGAGGTTGTAGCCTCAGCATCTTCGGTTGGCCCTGCAGCATAAAAGAAGAATGTTAGAACATCCTCTTCAATATGCAAAGAGAAAATTAGACAGAAGATGGAAAGAATACCTTCAGTAGGGATAATCGCCAGCGATGGTGCAGTCGATGGCTCACCCTCATGTATTTCCTCCTCCAAGATGTGGAAGAATTTGCTCTGATCAGGAAGAGCGGGTTCATCGCCATAGTCGGTCTCGTCTTCGAAGTCGCTTTCCCCCCGATAACGAAGAAGACGACAGCGCAACGCGAGGAAGCTCCGCAACAGGAGCCTTACCTCCAATTACCCCAGTGGTAGGACTAGGGTCGACTGCCCTAAGACTGGAAATGAAGATGCTAGGAGACCCCGGCTGCTGTGCCTCGTCTCTCCCATCATGAGCAGAAGAAGGCTCGGGTTGAACTGAGAGGCCTGCAATCTCAACATCCCCTCCAGTCATTATGTCAACCTCCAGTGACTCGTCATCTTCGGCGGCGGTGGACTCTTCAACAAGCTCCCCTTCCTCCACGGTCTTGCTGCGCGACCTAGGAGCACGGACTAGGGTGGGGAAATCTTCATCTTCCGACGGTTCCTCAACCCTAACAGGGACGTCTTCAGGAGGAGCCTCAACTCCGGCAGAGATGTCTCCGGATTGAGAGACTTCAGCCGTTAAATCCCTCCGAGCCTTCTTTGGGGCAGGCTCAGCGATAGAAGCAGAGCGTCGATGACGCTTGCTCGCCAACTGCTTAGACCTCCTGGCCCGCGGTTCCTCCCTCGTGGCTGGTGGCTCCACCCTTGTCGCTGGTGGCTCTGCCCTTGCCGGTCGCGGCTCCGCCCTCACTGCTGGGGGCTCCCTCCTCGATCTTCGCCCGACCTCCTTTTGGCCTTTAGGTACTGTTCTACGAGTTTCGTTGGTTTACTAGAATCGGTCCTGGCCTCGAGACTTGCATTGATGCTCTCAATGCATGAAGACACCGGAAAAAAGTCTGGCGTTTGAATGGCTTGGGAGTACCAAGTACAGAAGCTGAAACTCGTACGGCACTTGGGCCCCTCGAGAGGTAGACGGAAAGATACTCCCGTCCCTCCAGCCATACTATAGTACCAGGCCCGAGCACCCTCGAACAGGTTCCCTTCGAAGGCGAGTCTAGCATTGGGGTTCCCGACATAGAGCTGATCATAGCCGAACTGTCGAGCGAAGCGACTCGGCATGTACGGCTCAATGGTACATGACGTCCCTTGCCGAAAAGCACATATCCGGGCCGGATATTTAGCAACCACCAGAAGGCCCCCGCGGATAACCTCGTGAAGTCATCTGGGCTAACAGAATCAACAAGTAGATCCCCGAAAGATGCATCAGGGATCTGGAGGAGGCAGCGATTGAGCTGGTAGTTTGCAGGGTCTGAAAGGCACTTCCGGACGTAATATATATAAGGATCACGCCATTTTGAACCCTCCAACCGCTGTACGAAAGGGACAGAATTCTCCCTCCAACGCGCTGCCGTCATCAAAGAAGGGCAATGCATCACGTACCAAGCAATAAGGTACGTGTAAGGCAGTTCGACACGAGGGTTGGGACGCTTCACCGTCGGACTCCCCTCTGAGTCAACATACGGCTTTCCCTCGGAGTCTGCAGTTTTTGGTGGCTCGCAGAAACTCTTAGTGAGCGCCCGCAGCCCGCTCTGAATACCAGCCGCCACGGCCGGGAGAAGGGCTATGGGGTTCCCATGAGCCAGGAGCACCGCCGGGTACACCACGTCAGCAACAATGACTTCATGCGGCAGTGTGGGCACCACACAGCGCTTCAGCCACGCATCAGAAAGCCCGCCAACAGCACCCGATCAGAGATAGGGGTCCGGGCTTGATGGTGAAAGCTTTCAAAAACCAAGTCAGGGTCGAAACCGTCCTCGTTCGACTCCGTGGTGTAGAAGCTGTTCGGAGCCTGGTCGATCCTGTCTTCAATCTCCCTGTCAGAGCTGGGATCCAATCGGGTTATCCGATGGTCTTTGGTGTTGACATTATTGAACAAGTAACTGGCCCAAGACAGTTGCTTGACTCCCTGCGACCGCCATTTGGTTATCTGGCCGCAAATGTGGAAGTGACATAGCACTTCCCAGTAGGTCTCATATATGAGGGGAAACTCCTCCTTCACATAGCGAAGCTCCACAGCGGTCGGGACATATTCCTCATAGGGAATATCCCCTGTCGACAGCCCCGAGACCTCGTGCAGCTCGTGCAGAGCAAGGCCCATCTCTCCGACCGGAGTGAAGAACGTCCCCGTCGAAGAATTATAACGCTCTAGAATCCCGAAGAAGTTCTGAGAGCTTTGAGGGATCCCCCACTGCACGGCCCTGACTGCCGAGTACAGTCCCACGCGCTTTAGCAGGCCCCCGAGCTCGGTAAGGACAAAGCCGACCATCCTGCCCCACCAATAGTTTCTCCGTGGAACGGACCCACCCCGGCGCACGGAACCCAACCGGGTAGTCGCCCTCCGCCTCCATGAAGGCGTTGAGGAAGGTAGTGCCAAGTTGTGGTATCTCCCCAGCTGGAACCTCAGTCCTGCGCGACCCAGGGAAAAGGCCGATAACTGACCTGTCATGGCTATCATGACGGTATACTTTGTGGGAGCCCAAATCACCGAGAGTGACCTCGGGAACATATCGAGCAAGGTCCCATTCCATCTTCCGAGGGACGGACATATGCTGGAAGTAGGACAGCGGGAACATCCTCTCCATGTCTGGAAGAAAGAATCTTCCACCCTTTATTTGACGGAGCCATTTGTAAGTTCCGTCATACACGCTATGGCCGCCCTCGTGGATACGATCTCCGAAGAAGAAGGCAGGCTTCTCCAGCTTGATGCCAGCATCTGTTGCGAATGCTGCATCAGTCATAAACACCCGAAGAGTTCTCATGTCAACATTTGAGAGCCTCTCTCTGCGATCCGGTGATTTGTCAGCAGTCACAGGAACAGTCCTTTGTAATACAAAAGTCAGATCCCGGTCAGCACCACCTACATGACCAAAGTGGCACTTCTTGGCGAGTGAAGTAGCAGGGCGTGGCGCTGCAAAAAGAAAAGGACACTTAGTTAGATACTCTATCAAAAGCATAGGAAAAAAAATGCTAAGTGTTCATAATCCGAACGCAGAAGAGACACTGGACGCAGGAATTATCAAATTCGCGTCCAGACCTGCGCATCCACGCAGAAGAGACACTGGACGCAGGAGTTATAAAATCCGCGTCCAGACCTGCGCATCCACGCAGAAGAGACACTGGACGCAGGAGTTATAAAATCCGCGTCCAGACCTGCGCATCCACGCAGAAGAGGCACTGGACGCAGGAATTATCAAATCCGTGTCCAGACCTATGGGATTGGCGTCTCCACAACATTCTCCTTGATGTCACTTCTGGGGTGCGAAAAGAAGGGAGTTATCCACCTTAACCTTTCCACTACCATAATCGCCAGAAGTTAAGGAGGGTAACCCCCTTCCTTTCACATCCCCAGATGTCGAAGTACTTGGACTCGGGTGCCAGATTCATCAAAATCAGCAGCTGATGAAACAGAACGCAAGGATCAAATCCGCGTTCTGTAAACTAAGTCCGCGTCTGAACCCTTCACAAATAGAAAATATTCTAAGTGAAGAATCTGAAGCGCAGGACTCAAGGGCGCGAGGATCCAAACCCGCGCCTCGGTTATCATCCCAAAGACTGCGTCTGGGAATCAAACACGATTTGAAAATCACGTGTTAAGGGTTCTTAAAAGTTCTTTGAACTTTCTTTAATGGCGAAACTTCCGCCTAAGAGGCCTTTACCTTGGAGACCTGGGAGAACGACGTCCTGTGCAGAGGAGGAGCCGCCCCTCTGGGCCTCGGCGACGGTCGCCTTTGAGGACGATGCAGTTGGTTTAGTCTTGGGTGCCATTGATGTTCAGAAATCCGAGCAAGGAGATGAACAAGTTCGAAGATGAACAGAGAAGGAAATTCTTTTTCTCAGCGAGTGCGTTCGGAGAAGAAGATGCATCTCTCCAACTGTTGCCTTTTATAGGCACAGGGATTCGCGAAGATACGTGGCGTGTGGCCCGGTAGACGCTGCAGCGAGTCGCCGCTTGACGCGTGTAACCAAATCGTTTCTGAACGGAGAAGATCATGCGTCGCAACCCCGCCACGAGTCAGCAGTCGACACGTGGAGCAGTTCATTTAATGAACCAGGAAATCCGCGCGCCAAAAGGCGAAATTTCGCCGGTTCCCTAGGCCAGCTGGCGGCGTAATCATGACATGGCACAGAATTCGCGCCCAAAGAATGCACCTCCTCGATGGACATGCCACGTCAGCCTCTCCATGAATGCATTCGGAAGGTCGCGTCTCTCTAAGAAATTCGCGTCCTTCCAGTCTGGCCAAATATCGCGTCTGCCTTCTGAAGATCAGTCGCGTCTCCATTGCCAAAGGACGCACGTTACAGAAATCGCGCCTTTACAGCAGTACCATCTCTGCTTTCTGAAAAAGAACCTGCGTTTGGCCTCCTGCTTCTGCAAAATCAGTTCAACAGTACACTGACGCAAGCAGACGACCAACCACTCCTGGCTTAAAGCGCGCCAGTGACAGACTAAAAGCAATCGGGGAGGTTTAGACTGTGCATCTAAACACTCACATGATCAACTCTGGGGGCTTCAAAGAGTTCAACAGTACACTCACGAAGACCAACTCCAGATAAGATTAAACCCGGAGCATCAACAGTCTAGTCATGAAGGCGAACTCAGCTAGAGTCCAAAGTATTTCGAAATCCGTCCCAGTTAACTGCGGAATGTCGAAAACTTTGGAGGGGGTTCTGTAGGCTGTCTAAAAATCACCAAGACAAGCCACCAAAACACAGAGATCCAAGATCTAAGCGCAAGGCTAAATGTGACAATCAAGACGCGAGAGATAGCCCGCGTCTCAGCATCAAGGCGCGTCAGCCCGAAGCCCGCGTCTCAGCATCAAGGCGCGTTGGCTCAACGCCCGCGTCTCAGCATCAAGGCGCGTTAGCTCAACGCCCGCGTCTCAGCATCAAGGCGCGTCGGCCCGAAGCCCGCGTCTCAGCATCAAGACGCGTCGGCTCGACACCCACGTCTCGGTTGCAACTACCCCGATTATGGCGCCATCCGCCGCCCATGTAGCGGGGAAGTTGGCCCTCATCGTGGAGCACTTTTAGGGGGCACGATCACCCCCTAAAAACCCTATAAATAGTCCCGTCACTATTGGGGACGGGGGGCACAACAACACAAGAAAGGAGGACGACGATTATCGGGCAAGAGAGAGATTCAGAGAAAAAAAAAAGGAGACAGAGAGAGAGAGAACCCTTCAGCGAGCTTACTGAGTACTAGCCGCTCTTCGCCTACCTCCTCTTCTAGAGTTTTGGTAGACGGAGCTGAGTTACTCCCTCTACCGACCGAAGAGAAGATCCCCGACGGTCCAAACAGTCATCCGGTCAACGGAGAACAAGATTCACTCTCCACCGCCACCCGAAGAACCCAGCACTAAACAAAGGGGGAATTCAAGATTCAATATTCCCCCTCCCTTGTAACCGGAAGATTAAGCCGGCTGTAATTTTTCCATCTGATTCCTGGAAACGTTACGCCAGCCAACCCCCTCTCCGTGTCAAACAACTATCTGGTAGGCCAGACTATAAATGTCATATCAAAAGTCAACCCTCTGAGGTTACTTATGACAAAGCCTTCTTCACTAAATGGCCGGCTGGCAAAATGGGCCATATTGCTATCACAATATGAGATGCATTTTCTGCCACAAAAGGCTATTAAGGGGCAAGCGGTGGCGGACTTCTTAGCTGAACACCCAGATCCGAGGACAGCCAAACTCTATGAGGATCTCCCAGACGAGGCCGCCGAAGTCTGCCTGACTCAGACGTTGTTCGAAGTCAAGTATGGCAACTTTTCTTCGACGGTGCATCAAGGACAAGCCCAAAGGGACGCATAGTAGCGGGGGTAGGAGTGGTACTCGTCTCCCCACAAAATTATGTGATCCCCCGAGCTGTCTCGCTAACGGAGCCTTGTTCCAACAATGTGGCGGAATACAATGCTCTATTGATCGGGATGCAGCTCGCCGATGAGATTGGCGTTAAAAATCTCGAGGCTTACGGTGACTCTAAACTCATCGTCAGCCAAGTTCGCGGAGAGTACGAGGCCAGACATGAAGATCTAGTACCCTACTACAACGCGACAATTCACATGGCCGAAAGGTTTTCAAACTTCTACATCGACCATGTACCGCACAGGCAAAATGCACATGCGGATGCACTCGCATCCCTCGCTGCTTCATTAGCTCTTCCAGCTGGAGTAATGGAGAAAGTGTTCGTCTATAGCCACGACCTATACTGTCCAAAAATTCCCCTCGGAGACTACCCAGGGTCAGCGGGAGATCGTCGCGGTAAAGAAACACTTGAAGTGTCGACCGCTTCAGGGCTTAAAGACTGGCGATTCCCCTACATTGATTTTGTCTTATACGGCATTCTGCCCGAAGACACCAAGGAGGCGGCTGCCATTCGGAGGAAAGCCCCCAAATTCTACTATAATGCGATTTCGCGAACATTGTATCGTCGATCGCATGACGGGATCCTGCTCCGATGCCTCTCATCAAAAGAAGCCCAAGGAGTATTGAAAGAAGCCCACGATGGTACTTGTGGAGCTCATCAACCTGGCCCGAAATTGGCACATCGACTCCAAAGGATGGGTTACTATTGGCCCAAGATGATTGCCGATGCTGTCGCTTATGCTAAAAAATGTTACGCCTGCCAAATACACGGCGATTTCATCCATCAAGCACCAGGGTACCTCCACTCAACGACCTCTACTTGGCCGTTTGAAATGTGGGGGATGGACGTGGTTGGCCCTATCAGCCCACCATCATCGAAAGGACATCGGTTCATTCTAGCGATAACCGATTACTTCTCAAAGTGGGCCGAAGCTATCCCTTTGAAAGAGGTGAAATCTTCTAACGTGATCAAGTTCGTGAAACATCATGTTATTTACCGCTTCGGTGTGCCTCGGCGTATCATCCATGACAATGGACCCCAGTTCATCAGCCAGGCTTTCCAGAGATTCTGCGCAAAGTTCAGAATCCAGAGTGTGTCCTCAACGGCATACTATCCTGCTGCTAACGGTCTTGCAGAAGCCTTCAACAAGACTATTGGCAAGCTTCTCAAAAAGTTCGTCTCGAAAAGTCAACGAGACTGGGACGACAAGCTGGGTGAATGCTTATGGGCCTACCGCACAACGGTGCGAACCCCAACTAAAGCCACGCCATTTTCCTTGGTATACGGATGCGAAGCCGTCCTTCCATTGGAAATACAAATTTCCTCTCTACGCGTCGCCTTGACAGCGGAAATGACAACTGAGGAGAAGCATCAGCAGCGACTCCAGGAACTGGAGGCCTTAGACCACAAGCGTCTGCGAGCCCAACAGCAAATCGAGCTCTATCAAGCTCGTATCACCAGAGCCTTCAACAAGAAAGTCAAAGCGCGAACTTTCAAGAAAGGCGACCTTGTCTTAGCTGTCCGAAGACCCATGGTCATGACGCACAAGACAAAAGGAAAATTTCAGCCCAAATGGGAGGGACCGTTTGTAGTAGAGTCAGTCTACTCAAATGGATCATATCGCCTCATAACTTCAAATGGCGATACACTCATGATGCCGATCAATGGCAAATTCTTGAAGAAGTATTATCCTTAATAGTACTCTTCTTCCGATCAAGTTAAAAGTACACCTCTGATCAAACATCCGACGCCCTCGACGGCTAAGGATAGAGGAAAATGTTGGCCTTTAAGCCCAACATAAGTCCTCGACAACTCATCATGCTGAGGGGAATAGCATGACTAGCCCAGCTCAAACGGTAGTTGGTAAAGGCATGTCAAACCCGTTGACAGCTGAGGATTTGCTAAAAATCCTAAGGGACACGTTCCCATTTGATCCGACGCCCTCGACGGCTAAGGATAGAGGAAAATGTTGGCCTTTAAGCCCAACATAAATCCTCGACAACTCATCATGCTGAGGAGAATAGCATGGCTAGCCCAACTCAAACGGTAGTTGGTAAAGGCATGTCAAACCCGTTGACAGCTGAGGGTTTGCTAAAAATCCTAAGTGGACTCGAGTCCACTCTTTCCTCCAAAATCCCTTACCAATTCTCGTCCATAGAAAGGTAGGACCACAAAATGCAATCATTACTACGTTAACACTATACCTCTGGTAATGAATACTCTTTGTCGGGTATAAACTTTGCTTGTTAACTCTGCATAGAGTAACAAACTCTCAAATTTGCCAAGTTAACACTATACCTCTGGCATTTCAAATTCCACTTGTCAATTCTCATCAATAGAATGACAGGTCCTCAAATTGCTCTTATCACGAGCCAACTCTTGTCAAGTTAACATTACACCTCTGACAAATTACTGTTAAGTTAACATTATACTTCTAAACAGTACATCGAGTGCCTATCAAGTTAATATCACACCTCTGATAGTCACCTTTCTTCAGACTTCCGTATCGAAGCTGAAATGGACGATGCCAAGTTAACACTACACTTCTAGCATCCGAGTCATCGCTAAGTTCAACAGTACACCTATGGCCATGACCGTTCCTCGACTTCCTCGTCTAAGTCGAGATGACCAATGCTAAGTTCAACATCACACCTCTAGCATTACCTCACTGTTAAGTTAAACATTACACCTATGACAGTGACATTCTGAGTTAAGTTAATATCACACCTCTGACTCACATCCTTGTCGAGTTAACACCACACTTCTGACAAGACTATCTCCAACCCGTTAAGTTAATATCACACCTCTAACGGTAAAAGCTTTACTAGATTCCTCACGGGTCTAGTTTCACTTGTTATTCTCTTCAACAGAATAACAGGTCCACCTAAAGACATTGTTAGGTTAACATTACACCGCTGACAATGTTTATCAAATTCCCCAGCTGACCTTGAATCAAGTCAATCCTAGACACTTGACAAAAGTTCACCTTCTCTGGGAGTACGCATTCCCCCTGTCACTTTCTTTTATAAAGTGGCGGGTCCACCAAAATCATTCTTTGCTTCTAAAACAAAACATTCAAGACAACAGAAAGAGGCAAAAAGAAAAGTGTCACTTTTATTCATATCCAAACACATGAAAGTGATACAAAACGCTCTCTTATACAATAAGATTGAGTGTTACAATTAAGGAGTACAAAGAAGTCCCTCTCTCTCTCTCTGAGGCCGTACTCACTCCTTGAAGCCGCCTCTGATCCTAAGTGCGTGATGTCTGAAGAAGTGCCAAATTGTGGCGACTGTTGGAACCAATTGCACTTTGATGCACGACGCCAACTTCGAAAGCGCCCTAGCTGACTAAGCCAGGAGCAATGGTGTTCTTGAGGTCCGGTGGCAACAGAAGAGCCTGCAACCCTTCGTTCAAGAGTTGATCTTTCCCCCGCAGGCCATCCAAAGGACATGGACTGTCCTTGATGTCACTTCTGGGATGGGAGAGGAAGAGGATCCTCTCCGCCACCGCAACCGCCGGAACCTCCTCGCCGTCATACTCGACCTGACCATCTCTTGCCATCAGGCAAGAGTGGTGCAGGGGATCTGAAGAGACCTTGGCGAGATTTGGGTCCTCGTCAGAGATATAATTTACTCTCTTACAAACGACGAGGACCATAATTTACTCTCTTACAAACGAACATTGAGCAAGCTCGCCGGTTGAAGCACTCTTCCAGGAGACCAGCGAACCTGCAAAGAACAAATAAGAGAATCAGAAAATCTGGAACTTAGTATACTTTAACAAAAGAAAACTAAGTAACAGACGCGGCAGTCATTGAAGACTTCAGACGCGGAAATGATCTGCACAGTCAAACCACCGCGTCAGCAGAAACAGACGCGAGTCAAAACTGTGCCACGCACAGGATTCAAACGCGGCCTCAGTTTGCACCCGCGTCTAATGTACTAGACGCGAAAAACTTCAAACGCCGAAAATTGTCATCTCTCTGTTGGGTGAACAGGAGTTGCAAGATTCAGGTCTGAAACGCGCCAAGGCAATAGCCATGAGCAAAGCCAGCGTCAAGAGCCCGCGTTCAGAAAAGTTCAAGTCACCAGCACAAATTCCAGAATAGGAATGCACCAGAATTTCATTCAGATGCCTATGCCAAAATACAGGCTATGGACATCATCGGGGTGACATACCAGCAGAAACCTCTGTCAAGAGTTGACCTCTCTGCATCCAAACGCGGGTGCGCAAGATGACATGAGAGGGGATTCCTTCTGAAGAGACCAAACAGAGGCATGAGAGCTCTGGGTCATCTTCATCCACGGGGTCACCTTCACCCATGAAGACGGTTCTCTGAAAGATAATTCAAGGCGAGACTTCTCTCGGAGCAAAACAAATGAAAACAGTCTAAGTTGGATTGTTGAAGAGGGAGAGGGTGCACTCTATTTATAGGCAGTCCCTAATAACTGTCATTAATGGGGCATCAATCGGAACCGTCGCGCACAACTGTCAAAGCCCAATCAAAAACGGACGCGTGGAGCGCTGCTTTGGAAACCGTCGAAGTGCGCCGGTTTTTCAACCGCCAGCGTCGGTTCTGCATGCAAGAGCATTAACGCCTGAACCCAATAAGAGGCTGACGCGTGGATAACTGTCTTGGGAAGCAACGGATGACCCGGAACCCCAATCGACAGTGAAGACTTGACGTTCAAAGATCTCCTAAAAATCTTTTAAGTCATGCTGCATTGAACGCAGATGGGAAAGTCGCTCGAGGCTGCGTATCCCGTGTCTGATCGATCCGCGTCTTTCTTAGCAAGACAGATTCGCGTTATTCAGAGCCGCGTTTCACTCTGTGATTGACGCTGCGTCTCACTCCATGGACTGACGACCGCGTCTCACTTTATGGATCAATGCTGCGTCTCATCAAGAAGACCGCGTTTCACTCTGTGATTGACGCTGCGTCTCACTCCATGGACTGACGACCGCGTCTCACTTTATGGATCAATGCTGCGTCTCATTAAGAAGACCGCGTATCACTCTGAGATTGACACTGCGTCTCATCAAAAGGACTTAGTAAATCTAAGTTCCTGTGGGCTGACGACCGCGTCTCACTTTATGGATCAATGTCGCGTCTCATTAAGAGACTCAGAGTCAAGGCCGCGTTTCATTAACAGAACTTAGTCTTACCTAAGTGCCAGTTACCAAGGAGTTGGATTCGCCTACAGCTGAGCAAAGAAGATGGAGCAAAATTTTTCAAACTTTTATTATAAACAGTAAAAGTGGATACAAACACTCTAAACAGAGTGTCCTCTTCTTTACAAAAAAGGGGAAAAGAAAGAAGGCTAAATATCCTGGTTCGCCAAGGTACGGATTTGTTCCCTAAGGCGGTGAATCTCGTGTTGGCGTGACCTTTCAGCTTCCATAATAGCCCGGTCCCGCAACTCCTCTTCAGATAAGAAATTTCTTGCGGCCAGCTGCGCTCGCAGAGATTCCACCCTGGAAGAATGTAGAGACAGACTCTCTTCAGCTCGCGCCTTAGCAGCTTGTTGCTCCTCTAGCTGCTTTTTGATGGTAGCAAGCTTTTCCTCATTGAGCGCAAGCACAACTTCTGCCTTGGCAATGGTGTCCCGAGCCCTGATGATGACTTGCTCTGTGCTCTGCATGACAAGCTCGGATTCCCTTGAATCGCCAGCTAGTTTCTGACATTCAGCCTGGGAATATTCGAGATCGCAGATCTCTGCAGCGATTTGTGCCTCCGCTTCCTGTCGCTCTCGTTCTTGAGCAGTTAGGAGCCTAGTCAGGGTGGCCTGGGCCTCACTAAAAGAGCCAGCATCTTCCAAAGACTCCAGCTCCTGCAGGTAGTCTCCCAGTTGCTCTACCACCCGTAGACACGCCTTGGCAAGTGAAGGGCCTCCGGTTAATTCGACGTTCACGACCAGATTTTTAAGAAGCGTCTGGGCAAATTGGAACGAGCTGTTTCCACGTAAGATGAGATCAATACATGATCCCATCGAAGCGAAGAATTGCTGCACCATCTGACGTGCCAGTTCCCCCATGTCTTCACCACCTAGGAAGCTTCCCGACCCCTTTTCTGTCACAGGATAGGGGATATAAGGCGGATCTTCTCGCACAAGAGTCGTGCTGGCCGTCGAGACAGCAAGAGCTAGACCGCCGCTGACGCTTCCGGAGGTACTACCTCTGCAGGAGCCTCCACGACCAATGAGGGAGTAGTAAGCACGACCTCCTCAGAAACCTCCACCGAGACCTGAGCTGTATGGCCTTCTGGAAGGGTGCCAACCATCGGACTCTCCACCTGAGCCCCCTCAGTCCTCTCTGCAAGTTATCGCGATGTTAGCCACAATGATAGGAGAGCTAAACATTTAAAGCATCAGAGCTGCCTTACCAGGTTGGAGGTCCGAAGACGTCAAATCCTGCGGAGCGAAAGTCTCCTCGGCTTCAGCAGTAACCTCCTCGCCTGGCAGAGTGAGAGCCTCCTCAGCCTCAGTGGTTGCTTCCTCTTCTGGCAGAGTGGAAGGGTCCCCAGTTTCAACAGCTGCCCCCTTTGAGGGTATCTCAGCAGCCGAGACCTCAATCCCCTCGGGCTGGGTCAACTCTTTCACCATCTCCTCGATACGCGAGGAGGTTGTAGCCTCAGCATCTTCGGTTGGCCCTGCAGCATAAAAGAAGAATGTTAGAACATCCTCTTCAATATGCAAAGAGAAAATTAGACAGAAGATGGAAAGAATACCTTCAGTAGGGATAATCGCCAGCGATGGTGCAGTCGATGGCTCACCCTCATGTATTTCCTCCTCCGATATGTGGAAGAATTTGCTCTGATCAGGAAGAGCGGGTTCATCGCCATAGTCGGTCTCGTCTTCAAAGGCGCTTTCCCCCGATAACGAAGAAGACGACAGCGCAACGCGAGGAAGCTCCGCAACAGGAGCCTTACCTCCAATTACCCCAGTGGTAGGACTAGGGTCGACTGCCCTAAGACTGGAAATGAAGATGCTAGGAGACCCCTGCTATTGTGCCTCGTCTCTCCCATCATGAGCAGAAGAAGGCTCGGGTTGAACTGAGATGCCTGCAATCTCAACATCCCCTCCAGTCATTATGTCGACCTCCAGTGACTCGTCATCTTCGGCGGCGGTGGACTCTTCAACAAGCTCCCCTTCCTCCACTGTCTTGCTGCGCGACCTAGGAGCACGGACTAGGGTGGGGAAATCTTCATCTTCCGACGGTTCCTCAACCCTAACAGGGACGTCTTCAGGAGGAGCCTCAACTCCGGCAGAGATGTCTCCGGATTGAGAGACTTCAGCCGTTAAATCCCTCCGAGCCTTCTTTGGGGCAGGCTCAGCGATAGAAGCAGAGCGTCGATGACGCTTGCTCGCCAACTGCTTAGACCTCCTGGCCCGCGGCTCCTCCCTCGTGGCTGGTGGCTCCGCCCTTGTCGCTGGTGGCTCTGCCCTTGCCGGTCGCGGCTCCGCCCTCACTGCTGGGGGCTCCCTCCTCGATCTTCGCCCGACCTCCTTTTGGGCCTTCAGGTACTGTTCTACGAGTTTCGTCGGTTTACTAGAATCAGTCCTGGCCTCGAGACTTGCATTGATGCTCTCAATGCATGAAGACGCCGGAAAAAAGTCTGGCGTTTGGATGGCTTGGGAGTACCAAGTGCAGAAGCTGAAACTCGTACGGCACTTGGGCCCCTCGAGAGGTAGACGAAAAGATACTCCCGTCCCTCCAGCCACACTATAGTACCAGGCCCGAGCACCCTCGAACAGGTTCCCTTCGAAGGCAAGTCTAGCATTGGGGTTCCCGACATAGAGCTGATCATAGCCGAACTGTCGAGCGAAGCGACTCGGCATGTACGGCTCAATGGTACATGACGTCCCTTGCCGGAAAAGCACATATCCGGGCCGGATATTTAGCAACCACCAGAAGGCCCCCGCGGATAACCTCGTGAAGTCATCTGGGCCAACAGAATCAACAAGTAGATCCCCGAAAGATGCATCAGGGATCTGGAGGAGGCAGCGATTGAGCTGGTAGTTTGCAGGGTCTGAAAGGCACTTCCGGACGTAATATATATAAGGATCACGCCATTTTGAACCCTCCAACCGCTGTACAAAAGGGACAGAACTCTCCCTCCAACGCGCCGCCGTCATCAAAGAAGGGCAATGCATCACGTACCAAGCAATAAGGTACGTGTAAGGCAGCTCGACACGAGGGTTGGGACGCTTCACACATCGGACTCCCCTCTGAGTCAACATACGGCTTTCCCTCGGAGTCTGCAGTTTTTGGTGGCTCGCAGAAACTCTTAGTGAGCGCCCGCAGCCCGCTCTGAATACCAGCCGCCACGGCCGGGAGAAGGGCTATGGGGTTCCCATGAGCCAGGAGCACCGCCGGGTACACCACGTCAGCAACAATGACTTCATGCGGCAGTGTGGGCACCACACAGCGCTTCAGCCACAGCATCAGAAAGCCCGCCAACAGCGCCCGATCGGAGATATGGGTCCGGGCTTGATGGTGAAAGCTCTCAAAAACCAAGTCAGGGTCGAAACCGTCCTCGTTCGACTCCATGGTGTAGAAGCTGTTCGGAGCCTGGTCGATCCTGTCTTCAATCTCCCTGTCAGAGCTGGGATCCAATCGGGTTATCCGATGGTCTTTGGTGTTGACATTATTGAACAAGTAACTGGCCCAAGACAGTTGCTTGACTCCCTGCGACCGCCATTTGGTTATCTGGCCGCAAATGTGGAAGTGACATAGCACTTCCCAGTAGGTCTCATATATGAGGGGAAACTCCTCCTTCACATAGCGAAGCTCCACAGCGGTCGGGACATATTCCTCATAGGGAATATCCCCTGTCGACAGCCCCGAGACCTCGTGCAGCTCGTGCAGAGCAAGGCCCATCTCCCCGACCGGAGTGAAGAACGTCCCCGTCGAAGGATTATAACGCTCTAGAATCCCGAAGAAGTTCTGAGAGCTTTGAGGGATCCCCCACTGCACGGCCCTGACTGCCGAGTACAGTCCCACGCGCTTTAGCAGACCCCCGAGCTCGGTAAGGACAAAGCCGACCATTCTGCCCCACCAATAGTTCTCCGTGGAACGGACCCACCCCGGCGCACGGAACCCAACCGGGTAGTCACCCTCCGCCTCCATGAAGGCGTTGAGGAAGGTAGTGCCAAGTTGTGGTATCTCCCCAGCTGGAACCTCAGTCCTGCGCGACCCAGGGAAAAGGCCGATAACTGACCTGTCATGGCTATCATGACGGTATACTTTGTGGGAGCCCAAATCACCGAGAGTGACCTCGGGAACATATCGAGCAAGGTCCCATTCCATCTTCCGAGGGACGGACATATGCTGGAAGTAGGACAGCGGGAACATCCTCTCCATGTCTGGAAGAAAGAATCTTCCACCCTTTATTTGACGGAGCCATTTGTAAGTTCCGTCATACACGCTATGGCCGCCCTCATGGATATGATCTCCGAAGAAGAAGGCAGGCTTCTCCAGCTTGATGCCAGCATCTGTTGCGAATGCTGCATCAGTCATAAACACCCGAAGAGTTCTCATGTCAACATTTGAGAGCCTCTCTCTGCGATCCGGTGACTTGTCAGCAGTCACAGGAACGGTCCTTTGTAATACAAAAGTCAAATCCCGGTCAGCACCACCTACATGACCAAAGTGGCACTTCTTGGCGAGTGAAGTAGCAGGGCGTGGCGCTGCAAAAAGAAAAGGACACTTAGTTAGATACTCTATCAAAAGCATAGAAAAAAATGCTAAGTGTTCACAATTCGAACGCAGAAGAGACACTGGACGCAGGAATTATCAAATCCGCGTCCAGACCTGCGCATCCACGCAGAAGAGACACTGGACGCAGGAGTTATTAAATCCGCGTCCAGACCTGTGCATCCACGCAGAAGAGGCACTGGACGCAGGAATTATCAAATTCGCGTCCAGACCTACGGGATCGGCGTCTCCACAACATTCTCCTTGATGTCACTTCTGGGGTGCGAAAAGAAGGGAGTTATCCACCTTAACCTTTCCACTACCATAATCGCCAGAAGTTAAGGAGGGTAACTCCCTTCCTTTCACATCCCCAGATGTCAAAGTGCTTGGACTCGGGCGCCAGATTCATCAAAATCAGCAGCTGATGAAACAGAACGCAAGGGTCAAATCCGCGTTCTGTAAACTAAGTCCGTGTCTGAACCCTTCACAAATAGAAAATATTCTAAGTGAAGAATTTGAAGCACAGGACTCAAGGGCGCGAGGGTCCAAACCCGCGCCTCGGTTATCATCCCAAAGACTGCGTCTGGGAATCAAACACGATTTGAAATTCACGTGTTAAGGGTTCTTAAAAGTTCTTTGAACTTTCTTTAATGGCGAAACTTCCGCCTAAGAGGCCTTTACCTTGGAGACCTGGGAGAACGACGTCCTGTGCAGAGGAGGAGCCGCCCCTCTGGGCCTCGGCGACGGTCGCCTTTGAGGACGATGCAGTTGGCTTAGTCTTGGGTGCCATTGGTGATCAGAGGTCAATGAAGAAGATGAGCAGTAATGGAGAAGAAGAACTCTCTTAAATCTCTGAGTAAGCGCGTTCGGAGAAGAAGATGCATCTCTCCAACTGTTGCCTTTTATAGGCACAGGGATTCGCGAAGATACGCGGCGTGTGGCCCGGTAGACGCTGCAGCGAGTCGCCGCTTGACGCGTGTAACCAAATCGTTTCTGAATGGAGAAGATCATGCGTCGCAACCCCGCCACGAGTCAGCAATCGACACGTGGAGCAGTTCATTTAATGAACCAGGAAATCCGCGCGCCAAAAGGCGAAATTTCGCCGGTTCCCTAGGCCAGCTGGCGGCGTAATCATGACATGGCACAGAATTCGCGCCCAAAGAACGCACCTCCTCGATGGACATGCCACGTCAGCCTCTCCATGAATGCATTTGGAAGGTCGCGTCTCTCTAAGAAATTCGCGTCCTTCCAGTCTGGCCAAATATCGCGTCTGCCTTCTGAAGATCAGCCACGTCTCCATTGCCAAAGGACGCACGTTACAGAAATCGCGCCTTTACAGCAGTACCATCTCTGCTTTTTGAAAAAGAACCTGCGTTTGGCCTCCTGCTTCTGCAAAATCAGTTCAACAGTACACTGACGCAAGCAGACGACCAACCACTCCTGGCTTAAAGCGCGCCAGTGACAGACTAAAAGCAATCGGGGAGGTTTAGACTGTGCATCTAGACACTCAACATGATCAACTCTGGGGGCTTCAAAGAGTTCAACAGTACACTCACGAAGACCAAATCCAGATAAGATCAAACCCGGAGCATCAACAGTCTAGTCATGAAGGCGAACTCAGCTAGAGTCCAAAGTATTTCGAAATCCGTCCCAGTTAACTGCGGAATGTCGAAAACTTTGGAGGGGGTTCTGTAGGCTGTCTAAAAATGTCCAAACAGACAAGCCACTAAGAAAGCAGAGTTCCAGCATCAAGGCGCGTTGGCTCAACGCCCGCGTCTCAGCATCAAGGCGCGTCAGCCCGAAGCCCGCGTCTCAGCATCAAGGCGCGTCAGCCCGAAGCCCGTGTCTCAGCATCAAGGCGCGTCAGCCCGAAGCCCGCGTCTCAGCATCAAGGCGCGTCGGCCCGAAGCCCGCGTCTCAGCATCAAGGCGCGTCGGCCCGAAGCCCGCGTCTCAGCATCAAGACGCGTCGGCTCGACACCCACGTCTCGGTTGCAACTACCCCGATTATGGCGCCATCCACCGCCCATGTAGCGGGGAAGTTGGCCCTCATCGTGGAGCACTTTTAGGGGGCACGATCACCCCCTAAAAAACCCTATAAATAGTCCCGTCACTATTGAAAAACAAGAAAGGATGACGACGATTATCGGGCAAGAGAGAGATTCCGAGAAAAAAAGGAGAGATCATCGACAGAGAGAGAGAAAACCCTTCAGCGAGCTTACTGAGTACTAGCCGCTCTTCGCCTACCTCCTCTTCTAGAGTTTTGGTAGACGGAGCTGAGTTACTCCCTCTACCGACCGAAGAGAAGATCCCCGACGGTCCAAACAGTCATCCGGTCAACGGAGAACAAGATTCACTCTCCACCGCCACCCGAAGAACCCAGCACTAAACAAAGGGGGAATTCAAGATTCAATATTCCCCCTCCCTTGTAACCGGAAGATTAAGCCGGCTGTAATTTTTCATCTGATTCAAGGAAACGTTACACCAGCCACCCCCTTTCCGTGTCAAACAACTACCGTCATGGAGAACAACAGCCTTCAACTTGAGCTTGTCGCAGACACAAGCTTGAGATTCATGCTTCTTTACCCACGAGCGTGGTTTTACCTTGGTTCTAATGACTGCAAACAATTCGACATTCTCATCAATATCTTTAACATGTTCAGTATCAACCCTGGCTACATGATCTTCACCCGGTGTCACCTCTGGTGAAGTCTTCACTGATGCCGAACCAACTGGAGATGGTGGAGTATCATCAACCTCAACCCGCTGCGATACTTCCTGGTCTCCATCCTCTCCACCTGCTGAGAGACGATAGACTTCAACACTGAAGTCTCATTAAACGTGACATGCCTACTCAACACGATCTTCTTATTTTCGGGGTCCCATAACCTGTAGCCTTTCATATTTCGCTTGACACCCAAAAGCACAAACTTCTTTGTTCGCGGATTCACCTTGCCATCTTTAACACTGAAGTAGGTCGGACTTCCAAATTACCGCAGCAAACCGTGATCTTGAGCAGCTTTTCCGGACCAAATTTCCAATGGAGTTTTACCTCCTATCGCAGTCGATCCATTTATGAGATGAGTAGCATACACAATCGCCTCAGCCCAAAACGATTTGTCTAATTTTACATTAGACAGCAACTACCGAACCTTCTCTAGTAAGGAACTGTTTACTTAGCCAACCCATTTATACCTTTTGTAAAGTGAGTACCAATACTAGTGTTCTGACCAAATCATAGGAATTGGTTCATGTCTCTTTCAATATTACCAATCTGTAGCTCATTAATCTTCCTACCTGTCGCTTCTCCATTCTTCCTTTCACTTCACCAACATATCTAGGGCTTCACACCTTTGTCTCATGGGATATATCCAACAATGCCTAGATAAACTATCATTAAAAGAGACAAAGTACCTGTGACCTCCAAGCGATGCAGTCTTAGCAGGTCCCCAAACGCTTACGTGAACGCAATCAAGAAGACCTTCTGAGTGGTGAGTACTGGTGCTGAATTTCACCTTCTTCTTGTCTAGAACGCTGTGTTCACCTTACAAGTTGCAGGTAGCAACACCTTCCAATGATCCCTTCTTTGCAGGAGCTTGCAAAGACCTTTCACCTCCTTGTCTGACCTTTACCTGTCAGACCTTTGTGCAACCATCATTTGAAGAATAAGAAGTCTCCACCTGACTTGTAACCGTACTACCCTTCAAGTAGTAGAGATTTTCCCGGCGGACGCCCTTCGTAACCACCATTGAGCCTTCTGAAAGTACACCTAGAGGGGGGTGAATAGGTGTACGGCTAATCTATGAACAATAATGCGAAAATTAAAACTTAATTGCAACACACTTCGTGTAACCAACGAGTGTAGCCGAATTCCGGTGAAGGGCTCTGGACTAACTCCTCTTGATTTCTCTGAATAAGAGTTGAGGTGCTATATGAAGCCCTCGTGGTTAAACACAAGTGAGGCACACAAACAAACCAAGCATGTATATGATATGACGATATGAATCAATGCACAATGTAAGAGAGAGAGAGAGAGTTAGAGAAAGTGGATCAACCGCAAACACCAAGATATGTTTCGAGGTTCGAGCACACAGCTCTACGTTCCCGCCTTCACACAGAAGGATTTCTACTAACTCGTCCACACAGGACTTCCCATACAGGGAACCTCCACTGAGGATTTGGGGCAAATACAACCGGGAGTACACAACTCCTCTCTCAACCAATACAACCTCTATACTTAGAGGTAAGGCACAAATAAATCACCTCTACACTTAGAGGGATAGGTACAAAGCCACACAAACAACAATCACCTCACACTTGAGGGATTCCAACACAATCTCCATCTCTCACTAGAGGGAGCCAAATACCACTTCCACTATCACCTCACACTTGAGGGATATTAACTCAATCATCTCTCGCTAGAGGGATATCACAATCAATGGAAGGTTTACAACTTGGTGATCACAAAGACCACAAACCAATTTCTTTTCCCACAAAACAATGATACTATAGATAGGATAGAAGATAAGCTCAAGTGTGAGAAATAAAGAGTTTGAAAATCAAAATCACAAAGAAAACTCTTGAGAAAACTTCTAAAATTGATATAAAAATGAAGATAAAAACAATCCCAAAGACTTTCTTTTTCTTTGAATCTTCCACCCTTTAAAACAAAATAAAGATTAAATCTTTAGGCTTAAAAACTCATTTGAAAACTAGTGTTAAAACACTTGTAAATGGGAGAAATTTTACTCTTGAAAATCTTGTTAAAAAACCAACTCAAATGGGGTATTTATAACCCATTTGAAAATCTGCCCGTTGGCAGTTGAAAAGGGCCAGAATGCCCTTCCGGTCGACCGGCCAACGGTCAAAAAATCAACGGTCGACCCCTCCGGTCGACCGCCCGGTCGACCGTGCCAAATTCAGAGAGCAACTGCTCTCTGGCCGGTCAACTGCCCAGTCGACCGAGGTGGAAACAGAGAGCAGAGCTCTCTGCCCGGTCGACCGCTCGGTCGACCGGAGGCTTTCCAAAGAGCAGAGCTCTCTGGCGGTCGACCGGCCTCCCCAGCAAGGCAGCGTGCACATTCTGTGCACGTCGGTCGACCGGCCCGGTCGACCGCTCACTGCTACGGTCGACCGGCCCGGTTGACCGACAGCCTGTCTGTCTGACTAATTAAGGTCTTAAAAACTTGGATTTTTATCTTCAATAAAATCCCATAAAATTATATAAATTCCACAAAAATTAGTTCTTTTAATATCTTTGAAGTACAAATATGTGTGACAAAAATTCAACACATATTTCAAACTTTTTGAACCATTTTTGTGACTTGAAAATTTTACCTTAAACCAAAAACTGTATTTTTCAAAACTCATGTAAATACAAAAACATGGTATTTAAACAACTTTGAAGCATATTGTATATGGATAGAATCCAATATACATGAAAGGTATTATATCTATGTTTTTGACATTAAATCCAAAAATAGGTTTTGTCTAAATACAAAACTCCAAATACATGAATAGTGTATCAAAATAAGTTTTTCTAAGTAGATGAAGCATATATGTATATAGATCAAATCTAATATACATTAAACCATGTAAACTTGTTTTGATTTTATCTATTCATGAAAATCAAGATCGGTTAAACCAAAAACCAACACCAATAAGTATGAAACTTAAAACAAGTGTGTGTTGTGAACTTGAGCATATCACACTATCTAATCTTTACAATGGATCTAAACTAAATCTTAACTAAACAAACCGAAGCCTTCTTGTAGAACGCCGTCTTCAAATTGACTCGATCCAAACGCGATCCAACGAGCTTGACTCCAACCGAGTGTTAGATATGAACTTAACGCTCGAGCTCTTGAATCACCATGTGAAAGCTCCAAAACACCTTTGTTGAAGCTAATCACCTACTAATATCTTGGTTAAATATCTGAAACTAAATATCACAAGATTATTAGTAAACTATAACTACATGAGTTAATCATCATCAAAACTAGAGTGGAAGGCCTCTGGGCCAACAATCTCTCCCTTTTGATGATGACAAAACTCATGGAGTTATATTTGCATGGATTAAAGTTAAGCTTCAAAGAAGCTCCCCCTTAACTCATGCATAGCAATAAACAATAAGATATGCAATGAATGTTAAACATGAATATGCCTAATCATGCATAAAACAATGAAATAAATATGTTCTTGATACCAAATTTTAAAATAAATTACTTTTCCCCTTTTAAAATAAACATGTTCTTAAATACCAATTGAAAATATAAACTTAAAATAAACATGTTCTTTAAATAATTACTCTTGATATCAATAAAAATTTCAATTGAAAGCTTATCAAAAAAAGCAATAAAAGCTCTTGATATCAATTGAAAGATAATCAATAAAAGCTTTTGATACCAATTGAAAGATAATCAATAAAAGATCTTGATACCAACAATAAAAATTTTAATAAAAGTTCTTGATACTAATATCCATGCTCTTGATACCAATATCAACAAAACATCAAAACATAAAACAAACTCTCTCAATACCAATATGAAACAAACTTTGATATAAACTTTATAAATAAACATGTATATATACTCAAATACTCAAATACATCTCCCCCTTTTTGTCAATCATCAACAAAGGGGTTAAAGTAAAACAATGTTCTCCCCCTTTTTGTCCGAAATAAAAAATCAACAAGGGGTGAAATCAAAACAAAACATTATGATACCAATTAAAAAAATATATATCAATTTAGTGCATCATGATACCAATTGAAAATAAATAAAACATACTAATTGAAATTACATAAAACAAATGTTTTTAATATAAATTTAAATAAACATGCATATATTATACCAATTGAAAGTAAATAAAACATTTTGAAGAAATCAACCAAAAAAATTTTATATCAATTGAAAGATGTAAACATGTAGGTAATATTGATACCAATTGTAAAAATTAGTACCAACTGAAAATATTTTACATTTTTGATACCAATTTGAAAAACATAAACCAATCTTTTTGGTTAAATACTAAACTCATTTTACAATAGAGATACCAAATAGAGGATAATATCAATTTAATATTTTTGATACCAATATTGAAAATGAAACATATACCAATTGAAAATATTTTTCATTAGAAGCATATGATACCAAATTAAAAAATCAATATCATTTTTCAATCATTTTTCAACATAAAGTGTGGGAGTAGAATACCAAAGATAAACAAAATCAATTAAAAGGTGAAAAATGAATTTTCTCCCCTTTTATGAAATACCATTAAAATGATGCATAAGCTTGTATAAGATACCAATTGAAAAATAATCAAATGAAATATAATAGTCATTTAAGAAATCAAGCTTAGCATAACTAAAATTTGTGCTCAAAGATATAGAGATATAGTAAGCACAAATAAAATATATATATATGTATGGGAAATTAAATACCAATCGAAATTGATACTATTTGAAGTGTAAGCATACATATATAAAAAATTATATGAGTATACAAAAAGAATGTAAATAGTGATACCAATTGAGAAGATACAATGATATCAATTGAAAACAAAATAAGATCAAGTGTATAACTCATACTTCCTACCACCCATTTCATGCACATGTTTAAAATGATTTTCAATAATGAGCATACAAGGTATGATCGCCCAACCAGCGCCCTTGGAAGGGTAGGGGTTTTCAAAAATAAGTTTGAAAATAATATAACACGTTTGAAAACTCTACCAAATGAAGAATACCGTAACTAGTTATATGAAAAATTTGTAAACTAGTACGAAATCCTTCAAGTAAGGAATAAAATAAAAATATTTTCTATGAAAATATGAAAATCACATGATCATCAAACACTCAAAATCTATAAGGCACAAATCATACTCATGAAAATAAAATCATGAGAAAACATCAAGTAATATGAGTGTACAAGTTTTGTGAAAGACATAGTCATGAAATAGACAATTTGGCTCAATAAGAAATTCCTTAAAAAAACATGAAACACAAGAAAATCTAATTATTCATCAAAATAATTTAACCTTCAAGGCATATGTATGTTTTATACAAACTAAAGTATACATACATATCCAAACATAAACGAGCCCACAAAAGTATATGCATGAAGGCAAGTGGCTCAAGAATGTATATGTATAACTAATAATTTAGACAAAATAGACATATACATGAAGTTTAAATATAAACATGAAAATGTCAAAAATATGAAATACAGGTCAAAATGTATGAATCATCAAAACTAGACTATACTAGTACATCTAATGGGTACAAATGAGCATTCAAGTACAAACATATAATAATCTATTTGTGGCTCACTAGTTATACAAGTATATATTCAAGTTTTAATAAAAAGTAACATCTAAACATGTAGTCAAAACATGAAGCATAAAACAAACTCATAAACATACATATGATCATTATGTAAATACACATGCATAAATCTATGATATACACCATAGTTAAAACAAAAGTAAGAACACAAAATATGGGTCCATATAAACATGGGTGATCTCAAATACTAATCATGTATGTCATAGGACTAATAAACATGGCATATGGCATAATGAGCATTAAAACATGACATGCTAAAAATCAACAATATGAAAAGCATGTAAACATAATGAGGAGTAAGAGATCGTTACCAAAACCAGACATCTCCATATCTCCAAACTATGGTGGTCCTCCCTCCAAATTCTCCTTGAAAGTGATGCATCCAAATAGTCCTCTTTAAGTTCGGAACGCATCCACCTCAAGGCACTATCACTCTCACACCATGTGAGAGCCCACACCTACATCAAATAAAATAGGAGTGGTCTTTGGTACCCATACTCTTTTGGGTCCATGGGGGTTAGCTCCTTTCCTAACCCAAAAAATTATTTGCTAAATTTACATCATGTATCTTATCAAAATAAAATTTAGTAAGATGACCCTTACGTCCACAATGTGTATAAGTGTACACATGAGCATACAAAGTGTTATAGGTGTGAACGTGGGAACCATGTGTATGCCGTGATTTGTGTGCATGCATAGAAGGAAATTGTTTCTTTCGAAACATAGATTCCAACCGTGAGTGGTTTATGGCACAATGGCTCAAAGTGGAGCCCAAATAATCCACACTCTTCTTAAGCATACAAATATCATTTTCAATTATGGAAGAAGAGGTGCATGCAATAGGTATGCTAGAAGGAGAATCTATACTAGGATGGCAAACATGTGTGTCTAAATCCTTTTTCAAAGAAACATTTTTATTTGAAACAATTTCACTTCCTTTGAAATAGAAGCAATTTTTATTTTCAAGGAATCATTCTCTTTTACAACAAAATCAAGTTTTGAAGACAAGATCTCATTTTTCTTCAAAACCTCATTGCAATCATTTTTATTTTTCAAATCTTGTTTTCATTTAAAATAAGTTCAAGTTGGGTTTTCAAAGAGTCACACTCATTTGAAATCTCAACCTTCTCTTGTAAAGTCAACTCAAGTTTTGAAAACAAATCCTTATTTTCTTTATTAATTTACAAGTTTTCTTTTTCAAAACTTTATATTTTTCCAAGAGGTTCTCACAAATAATAGATAACTCTTCATTTAATGCATCGGCGTCCATACTATCAAGATCATCAAATGAAGAGCTAGCACTATCTAGTTGAGTATCCGAATGTACCTCAAGGGAGTCATTCCCTTGGACCATGTAGCATTGTTGTTCGGATTCATCCTCACTAGATTCATCCTCCACAATGGTTGGCGTTTGGAGCTTGGAGGAGGTCAACGTGTTTCACACTGCAAAGGCGGAATCACAGTTAGAAACCATCATAAGATATTCTTTATTAAGCGTGCTTCTAAGTGCCTCAAGGGCTTGTGCATTAGCCTCTATATGCTTGCTATTACCAAGATAGGATTTCTTGGTAGCGGCAAGGAAAACATGCAAACCTAGGGTTTTTAGGTACATACTCATCCTAAATTTTCACATGTCAATGTTGGAAACATCAAACATGGGAGGTGTCAAGCAATCCATGAGTGTAAATAATATAAGTGTGCAAATGCAAATGATAGATTAGCAAAACCAAGATCACACTCCTAGGTGGTTAAACCTAATATCAAGAGCGTAGGCTCTGATACCAATTGAAAGTACACCTAGAGGGGGGTGAATAGGTGTACGGCTAATTTATGAACAATAATGCGAAAATTAAAACTTACTTGCAACACACTTAGTGTAACCAACGAGTGTAGCCGAATTACCGGTGAAGGGCTCTGGACTAACTCCTCTTGATTCCTCTGAATAAGAGTTGAGGTGCTATATGAAGCTCTCGTGGTTAAACACAAGTGAGGCACACAAACAAACCAAGCATGCATATGATATGACAATATGAATCAATGCACAATGTAAGAGAGAGAGTTAGAGAAAGTGGATCAACCGCAAACACCAAGATATGTTTCGAGGTTCGAGCACACAGTTCTACGTCCCCGCCTTCACACAGAAGGATTTTTACTAACTCATCCACACAGGACTTCCCACACAAGGAACCTCCACTGAGGATTTGGAGCAAATACAACCGGGAGTACACAACTCCTCTCTCAACCAATACAACCTCTACACTTAGAGGTAAGGCACAAACAAATCACCTCTACACTTAGAGGGATAGGCACAAAGCCACACAAACAATAATCACCTCACACTTGAGGGATTCCAACACAATCTCCACCTCTCACTAGAGGGAGCCAAATACCACTTCCACTATCACCTCACACTTGAGGATATTAACTCAATCACCTCTCACTAGAGGGATATCAAAATCAATGGAAGGTTTACAACTTGATGATCACAAAGACTACAAACCAATTTCTTTTCCCACAAAACAATGATCCTATAGATAGGATAGAAGATAAGCTCAAGTGTGAGAAATAAAGAGTTTGAAAATCAAAATCACAAAGAAAAACTCTTGGAAAAACTTCTAAAATTGATATAAAAATGAAGATCAAAAACATCCCAAAGACTTTCTTTTTCTTTGAATTTTCCAACCCTTTAAAACAAAATAAAGATGAAATCTACAGGCTTAAAAACTCTTTTGAAAACTAGTGTTAAAATACTTGTAAATGGGAGAAATTTTGCTCTTGAAAATCTTGTTGAAAAACCAACTCAAATGGGGTATTTATAACCCATTTGAAAATCTGCCCGTTGGCAACTGAAAAGGGCCAGAATGCCCTTCCGGTCGACCGGCCAACGGTCAAAAAATCGACCGTTGAGCCCTCCAGTCGACTGCCCGGTCGACCGTACCAGATCCAGAGAGCAACTGCTCTCTACCCGGTCGACCGCACGGTCGACCGAGGTGGAAACAGAGAGCAGAGTTCTCTGCCCGGTCGACCGCCCGGTCGACCGGAGGCTTTCCAGAGAGCATAGCTCTCTGCCGGTCGACCGACCCGGTCGACCGGCCTCCCCAGCAAGGCAGCGTGCATATTCTGTGCACGTCGGTCGACCGGCCCGGTCGACCGGCAACCTGCCTGTCTTACTAATTAGTGACTTAAAAACTTGAGTTTTTATCTTCAATAAAATCCCATAAAATTACATAAATTTCACAAAAATCAGTTCTTTTAATATCTTTGAAGTACAAATATGTGTGACAAAAATTCAACACATATTTCAAACTTTTTGAACCATTTTTGTGACTTGAAAATTTGTCTTAAACCAAAACCGTATTTTCCAAAACTCATGTAAATACAAAAACATGATATTTAAACAACTTTGAAGCATATTATATATGGATAGAATCCAATATACATGAAAGGTATTATATCTATGTTTTTGACATTAAATCTAAAAATAGGTTTTGTCTAAATATAAAACTCCAAACACATGAATAGTGTATCAAAATAAGTTTTTCTAAGTAGATGAAGCATATATGTATATAGATCAAATCTAATATATATTAAACCATGTAAACTTGTTTTGATTCTATCTATTCATGAAAACCAAGATCGGTTAAACTGAAAACCAAAACCAATAAACATGAAACTTAAAATAAGTGTGTGTTATGAACTTGAGCATATCACACTATCTAATCTTTACAATTGATCTAAACTTAATCTTAACTAAACAAACTGAAGCCTTCTTGTAGAACGCCGTCTCCAAGTTAACTCGATCCAACGCGATCCAACGAGCTTGACTCCAACCGAGTGTTAGATATGAACTTGACTCTCGAGCTCTTGAATCACCATGTGAAAGCTCCAAAACACCTTTGTTGAAGCTAATCACCTACTAATATCTTGGTTAAATATCTGAAACTAAATATCACAAGATTATTAGTAAACTATAACTACATGGGTTAATCATCATCAAAACTAGAGTGGAAGGCCTCTGGGCCAACACCTTTGTCCATCTTGAGAACACCATCTCGTATAGATACCACAAGCCCAACGCTTCCAAAATACCAACAGAGATAATATTCCTTTTGAGTTGAGGTACATACCTCACCTCCTTCAATTCTCGTACTATCCCATCTTCCATCTTGATACGGACTGTACCCATCCCTTCTATATTACACGGATGATCATCACCTATGACCGTGTAACATCCATCTAGCTTCTCAAAACTAGAAAACGAGGCCCTGTTCGGGCACACATGATAGGTGGCTCAGGTATCTAAGATCCACTCAGCCTTATCTGAGTAATCAACAGTAGGAGTAGTAACAGAGAGAGAATACCGATGAGTCTTCATCCGATCCATCCGCCTAGGCGAGATTCGCCTCGGTGTTTGGCTCCATCTTCTTACCTTTGGCCTTTGGGCAATCAAGTTTCCAGTGCCCTTGCTCTTTGCACAAGGCGCACTGATTCCTCTTCAGATCTCTGAAGCATGATCTGGACTTTGATCTTCCCTGATCATCTATTCCCTTCCTATTGGAACTTCTGCCTCTTACCGCCAATGCCTCTGCTGTTGTGTTCCCCGAAGAAGACAGTCTGTCCTGTCTCCTTACTTCATAACTCACAAAAGCAACAGACACCTCATTATAATTAAGGGATTTTCTTCCATTGATTAATGTAAGAGTAAAGGTCTCATACTCTTCCCTAGGAAGAGAATTCAATAGGACTACCACCTTATCCTCTTCATTGGTCTCCACATTCACATTAACTAGATCTGTAAGAAGCTTCGTGTAGCGATTCAAGTGTTATTGACGGAGTATCCTCTTTACATCTGAAAATCATAAAGCTTACTCTTCAACTGTAATCGAGATTCTATGCTTTTTGTCATATACTTCTTCTCTAGAATCTCCCTCAGCTGCCTCGCAGATGTCTCATATAACACATGATACTTAATGTCTTGTGTCAAACAAGACCTGATCAAGCCACACGTCGAACGGTTCATCTTGTTCCAATCATCTTCCGTCGTTGATGCACTTCTTCTCCAACTGTAGAGTGTCTTCGAGGTTTGATGCCATCAGCGCATCCATAACCTCACACCTCCACATATCGAAGTTGTTCGTGCCGTTGAACTTTACCACATCAATTCTCAGCGGATGTGGATTCATGCATGTACCTTCTTCAACCATCTTCTCAACTGATTCCTCAAAATAATGTGAAAACAAACGAAGTTAGATAAAACAAACTGGATAAAGATATGATCTTTACCTCCACACTAAATACTTGAAGAGTTTCTGAAGTAATCTACTCCTCCAAATTGATTCCTCGAGCAATCTGCATGCTGTTTTGAGATCGACACACGATCCCACAAACAGTCCCAACGCTGCTCCGAGATCGACACACGATCTTCGCCAAACAGCAATTGATGCCCTTGAATCAACACACGATCCCACCACGAACCTGGGATGCTCCAATGCACCGTCTTGCTCCTTTGATTTCCGATCTCTGTGCTACCTTCCTCTACTCCTCTATCTCCTCTCTCCCACAGAAAAGACAAAATAGAAACTAACTAGTCAAGTTTCGATGGTCGATGATTGCATTCACTTTGGGAGAACTTTGGATTGCAAGGAAACATCTGTCTTCTTAAGTGAAAATAGAACAGTGATATTGGTGGCACAACACGCATTGGCTGCGGCTGTTGAGAGATGGAATGTCGTTGAATGTAGGCTTGAGAATATGTGGGTGAATTGGGACCGATTGGAGTGGATTTCACTCCCTAGAAGTTCTTCCTCATTTGTGGTTTGGTGGAGCATTCCACCCGGGATGGCTTAAGATCAATTTTGATGATTCGGTTGTTTCTTCGTCTGATAAAGGAGGCATTGGACTCGTGGTGAGAGACCATGATGGCAGACTCCTAGTGGTTGTTGGTACTCCTTTGCTGGATGTTTCGGTTCCTCTGGCTAAAATGATCGCTGCATGGAATGCTATTAAGGCAGCAATTTTGCGACTTAGGGCAACTAAGCTCTAGATTGAAGGCGATGCACTTGGGATCATCTTAGCAATCAAAAAAGGATCAGGCGCTAGTGGATATGCGACAAATTTACTACTAGGCATCAATGCTTGGCTCTATACTCTTGAAGAGTGGAGGGTATCTTATATTCTTCATGAAGAGAATGCTCCAACATACTTCATGGCAGTTGGAGGATCAAAAGGCATTGCAATTGAGTTAGATGGTAGGAGATGTTGGTTTTGAGAGAAAACGTTATTAGTTTTCTTGTACTACCAAACAAAATAAAATAAATAAAATCATGCTAGGTTCTCTAACTTAGATGCTTAAAAGATATATGCACTCAGCATTAAAAAGGTCCCCTGTGTCTTTTATTATATATACAATGCAAAGAGATCAAAAAAAGTTTTCTCGCAGTGATTTTTTTTTTAACAATCCCTAATTTGATATGGGGGTCTATTTAATATTTTTATTTGATCTTTTTATTTAGAAAAATTTATATTCATTTATTAAATATAAGATAAATTTATTCCATAAACAAATAGAAAAAACTAATTATGTATAACGAAATAATATTCAATGCGGAATAAAAAAAGAAAAAAGTTCTTTAAAAAGGAAAACAAAGTAAAAACAAAAAAGAAAATAAAAAAGAAGTAGAATAATATCTAAAAAGAAAGTAAGAAAATATAAATTAAAATAAGAAACTTTGGATTTAAAATGAAAAAAAAGGGAGAGAATTAAAAAAGAAATATAAGAAATCTAGACAAAAAGGGCAAAGAAAGAATTTTAGAAAATATGTAGAATTAGAAAATAATAGAGAATAAATATGGATAAAACGAAAAATGAAAAACATACTAAAAAAGAAAAAAGCAGAAGGAAACAAAAGACTGATTAAAAAATAAATGAAAGTAACTTTAAAAGAAAAAATACCTAGAAAAGAAAATAAATAGAAGAGAAAATAAATTTAAAAAATAGGTAGAAGAAAGAAAACAAAAAATGCAAAAAAATAAAAGACTAAAAAGTGGAGCAAAATCATAAACAAGAAAAAGAAAACAAAAATTGTTAAAAAGTAGGAAAGAAAAAGAAAAGAAAGAACAAGAGAAAATAAAAGAGTATAGAAAATGTGAAAAGAAAGAATACGAGAAGAAATAAGTAGTCAGAATATACAAAACAAAGAAACATGGAATAAATAGAAGTAAGACTAGAAAAAAAATTTGTAAAGTAAAGAAGGAACAATTAAAAAATAAATAAAGATATAAAGAGAAGAAAATAAAGAATCAATTAACTAAACAAAAAAATTGAAAAATAAATCAAATAAAAAGTTAAACCTATTCAAAAACTTTTAAAGAATAATAAAAATCTAAAGGAAGAAAAGGAACCCAATGAACATATAAGTTAATATAAGAAAAAGAATTTTGAAAAATAAAAATAAAAATTCAGTAAGAAAGAACAATAAAGTCGAATAGAATTCGAAAAAGAAAAAAACTTTAAAAAAATGAAAGAAAGAATTATAAAAAAGATAAAGAAAAAAAATAAGTAAAAAAATATTTAAAAGTAGAAAGGAAAATTTATGAAAAAGGAATATAAACCAACTAAAGAAAATAAATTTAATAAAAATAAAGACAAGGCACAAAATTAGAAAATAAAATAAAATAAAATTGAAATATAAAACTATTAAAAATAAATAAGAAAATTAAAATAAATAATAAAAAATAGAATAATATCTAAAAAAATGAACAAAAAATGAAAACAAAAATATTTCTAGAATAAAATTAAAAACAAAGAGATAGTTAAAAAGATGAAACCTCAAAAATCTCGACAAATGCAAATAAAAATATTAAAATGATGTAAAGTGTAATGGGAAAAAAAAATAAGAAAAACTATGAAGAAAAATCATAAAATAAAATGCATAAAACTGAATTATGAAAAAGAATACAGAAAAAAATTGAGGGGGACAAAAAAGGGTACAAGAAAACGCGCACGTTTTTTCTATTTTCTTTTAAGAGTAGTTGTAGATTTGTATGTTAAATATTAATCTCTAATTCAAACGTATACAAAAAGAGGAGAGAATATTGGAAAGAAAGACTTTTGAACCTTGTCTAATTCGAATCAAAACCAATTTCAATGGCCCCCCCGCCAAGATATTGTTAAAGTGTTATCACGTATACGCATACGGTGCAAGGCCCCAATAATCATATCATCTTCAAGGAACACCAAAACGTCGGAAAAAGTCCCCCAAAAAAAATTCAATCAGAAAACTTATCTAATATGGTACTAAACATTTCTAATAAAACAAAAGAAATATACATACGAAATCACATGTGGTAGTTGTTGGTTTCTGCTTAACAGGAATCAATCTGACAACTATTCAAGATCACTGAAATATCAACAATCTAATTGGCCAGGTCGGCAAATATCAGGTGGGAGGTTTTCCATTCAAGAGAACGTTCCTTAATTTAAGAACCACCTTTCAATTTCCTTCCTTGGTTAAACACCAATTAGACTGAATCTAAATCAGTTTCGATATACTGAATATCAGTATATCCCCTGTATAAAGAAATTAATTTACTTATACAGTACTTGGAGTGAGGTACGCTTAGAGCGAATCTCCTTAAGACAATTACGTCCCCCGCACCGGTGCTAACGGGTTACTAGACGCTGGTCTCCCAAGATACAACACTCCTTCACGGTATTTGGATAGCACTACCAAATCACCGTACGGTCGAACCGTAGTCAACCAGTACCTTCACAGGATCGTTGAAGCAGCGGGACAAAGACAAATTTCAGGTGAATATTTGCCTTTACTTTGGAGAAGCACCCACTGTAGAGGAAGAAGGAAGGTTGAAGAATATTCTTCTTCAGAAGTCTCAGATTCAGACAACAATTCTATTAAAGAATCTGTTGAATTTTCTGAGCCCTCTTTCAGAACAAATTTTGCAGAATCTTCTTTGGAAGTCGCTTCGGAAACTGACTTTCCCACTTCACGCCGGAAGTTGCTTCAGAACTCCACTTCCCAGTTCAGAACGCAGAATCTTACTTCAGAACTCAGAGAGAGAGAGATTATTTCTCGTTTTGTTTGGTGTGTCTGAGAAAGAGAAACTGGAGCGCTATTTATAGCGCTCCAGGAGGGGCCAACGGGTCCGAACCCAACGAAAGGTTGCGACGGTTCGGTCTGAACCGTTGCAACAGTTCGACCCAACAGTCGCAACTGTTGGCAGTCCAACTGACGCGAAGCGGGTCCTGTTGGCGGGCAGTTTGGATCCGGAGCGGAGCGAGTCTAGTTCGGGTAGCGGTATGCTCGCAACCCATACCCGTAGACCTGATTCAAAAAGAATCAGGCCGGGTAGGGAACCCGAACCCGGAGACCCGGACCCAGGCCCGGCGCCGGCGCCGGCGCGCGCGCGCATGTGCGGGCATAGTTCCCTCCCAATCGCGCGCGAAAATTCCAAGTACCCAAAGGGCACGCCCTTTGTTCTCAATTTTCTCTATTTATACACAACGAACTTCCATCCCATGACCAATGTGGGACTAAATGCTTTTAGCTACCTTTAGTCCCATTTTGGCTTTGAATTAGGCAATCTTTAGACTTGAATATCTCATTCATTCGAAGTCGGAATTGAACATGTGAATATACCACGTTCATCCCCAATGGAAGGAGAACACACTCCAACCATCATCCAATTGATTCGATCAACGGATCTCGCCATAATTCAACTCAAAGATTCACATTAATATTCTTCATATTCCAACAATCCCCCACAATGAATGGAGATTCAAGGAAATGACACACAAAGAGACTGACTCTATTGTGAAAGGTACTTTAGAAAAGAAACTGCATCAGGATAAGTGAACTAGGTCTTGAACCTTCCATAGCGAAAGCTTTATCGGACTTACTGGCTAATCAGTGAACTAGGTCTTGAACTGTTAGCCGTTAGTGTAAGTCAAGTCAACAAGCTTCACACAGTGACTTTTCAAATCAACTTTGGTTCTCGGTTGTGTCCGTTTTGGCCCTGGAAATTCTTGGTTTCAGAGAGTATCTTTAGGGAATAACAGCCTCCATAGAAATTCCCAAAGAGCCGACCCAACTCTATACTCACATAGGTGATGGTCCTATTAAGAGTAGTCTACTCTACTCCACTTGTTTAGTAACAAGATATAGGCATCATTAAAAGCGTTAAGCTTATCCTTAATCCACTTGTAGAAAAGCACTTATGTGCACCTTAGGAATGGATTGGAGTCAAGCTCCCAAGTGCTTACTTGCTGAGTCAATCATAACTAGTTTTTCCTCTTGAACTTAGTCCGTGGGATCTCCAGTCGCTAAGTGAGGTTTCCATTAAGCTGACTCGGTAAGGTTAGGCTTTTAGACCCATTCCCCTCGATGCGCAGTTTATACACTCTCCACTTAAACCTTTAGTAAGCGGATCCGCTAAATTATCCTTTGACGATACAAAGTCAATAGAGATAATTTCATTTGAGAGCAACTGCTTCACGATATTATGTCTACGACGAATATGTCTAAACTTACCATTGTATATAACATTTTGTGCTTCTGGGTTGACATAGCCTCTTTAAATGTTTGAGGCTCGCTTTCAATAGCGTATGCTATGAAATCTGGACCAAAAGATTTTTGAGATTCTAGATCTCTGACTTCTTCTTGATTTAATTTCCGCATTAACAATCGGTTCCTTGGGGCTTTCGTCCCTGAACGTCATCTCGTGTGTTCTTTTCCCAGAAGTCTTATCTATTTCTCATTTGTATGGAAAGATGTCTTCAAAGAACACAGCATCTCTTGATTCGATAATCATGTTTACATGAATATCTGGTATTTTTGATTTATAAACCAGAAATCTGTAGGCACTACTATTCAAGCATAGCCTATGAATATGCAGTCCATAGTTTTTGCTCCCAACTTAGTCTTTTTAGGTAATGGTGCTAGTACCTTTGCAAGGCACCCCCACATTTTGAGGTAATGGTAGGAAGGTGTCCTTCCATGCCATAACTCGAATGGTATAAGACCAAGTTTCTTGTGGGGTACTCTATTTAGAATATAATTTGCAGTTAATAAAGCTTCCCCCCACAAGTTCTGCGGAGCTCCAGAACTTACGAGCATGGAATTTACCATCTCCTTCAAAGTTCTGTTCTTCCGTTCAGCAATTCCATTTTGCTGAGGAGTATATGGTGCTGTTGTTTGATGGATTATACCAAACTTAGCACATAATGAAAAACACCTAGAGGGGGGGTGAATAGGTGTGAATGCTAATCTAGGAAACTAAATGCAAACTAAGTGCGCTAAATGCGGAAGCTAATGCAAATTATGCACAAACTAATACAATACAACAAGTGTAGCCGAATTCCCCTTTCGAGGCTCTGGACTAACTCCCCTTGATTCCCCTTGAAATGGGTTGAGGTGCTATGTGAAGCTCTTGTTGGATGAGTATAAGTTAGGCACACACACACAAGCAATCCAAGCAATATAAAATACACACAATCAAGCCAAGCATATAAGAATGAATAGCAATATGAATAAATGCAAGGCAATATGAAATATGCACAACACAAGCAAATATGATATGATATGAATATGATGCTTTGCACAAATATAAGAGAGAGAGTTAGAGAGACAATGTATCAATACGCAAACACCAAGATTTGTTTCGAGGTTCGAGCACCTTGCTCTACATCCCCGCCTACACCACCGTGTAGGATTTCCACTATCTCAACTCCCACCGAGGGAACCTCTACCAAAGAGGATTTCTTACAACTCTAGGAGTACCAACTCCTCTCTCAACAACAACCTCCTCACAACCGAGGGGTTAGGCCCGTAGCCAATACAACAACCAATCCACACACCTCTACCGAAGAGGCTCACAACCAAACTCCACCTCTACCGAAGAGGCTCACAACCAATACCACTCCGATCACCTCTACCGAAGAGGGATACAACAAATGAAGGAGGGTTTACAACAAGTGGTTCAACACCACAAACTCTCTTTTTCTTTCTTTTTCCACAAAACAAAGATCCTAATAGTTTAGGATAGAAGATATAGCTCAAGTGTGGAATCAAAGTGTTTTTGGAAACAAGCAACAAAGAAAAACTACTTGGGAAATCTCTTGTATATGATAGAAAATGAAATACCAAATCAAAATCCCAAAACCTAGTTTTCTTTGATTTTCCAAAAACCCAAAACAAATAAAGATGAGAAGTTTTAAAGCCCAAAAACTCTTTTTAAAACTCTTTTAAACACTTCAGAAAACTGGAAATTTTTCTCTTAGAAAACTTGGCCAAAATCCCCAAAGAGATGGGGTTTATATAGCCCCTATACAAAACTAGCCGTTAGGCTGAGCTGGCAGTCTGACAGACTGCCGGTCGATCGGTCCGGTCGACCGCCAACGGTCAGAATTATGACCGTTGGGCAACTGCGGTCGACCGGCCCGGTCGACCGATAAAACCCGAGAGCAGAGCTCTCAACTCGGTCGACCGTCCCGGTCGACCCTGTCTGTGCCTAAACAGACGTGCACGTCTGTGCACATCGGTCGACCGTCCCGGTCAACCGGCCTATGGTGCGGTCGACCGGTCCGGTCGACCGACTTGGCCTGTTAGCCAGTCCTCAGTTCTGCACAGATACGGGATTTGAAAATAGGGCTTTTCACTCAATAAAAATCCCATAAATTCACAGTAAATCTAAAAAATAGTTTTAATCACAATAAAAACTGTTTTTCTAAAAATATATTTTTCTAAAACTTGTTTTGATCTATTATTCATGAAAACCAAAAACCAAATCATGAAACGTGTGTGTTTTGTGTTCACTTGAGCATATCAACTAAACTAAGCTTTACAAATGGATCTAAAACTCTATCTAAACTAGGATACCTAAGTCTTCTTGACGATCTTCATCTTCAAGTAGACTTGCTCCAAAACTCCGTGATTCTCCAAGTGCAAAGGTATGATCTTTAAGCTTTGGCACCGGAATCATCATGAATAGCTTCTAATCATCTTGTTGAAGCTAATCACCAACTAATATCCTGTTAATGATCTGAAACTTAGAAACACAAGAATATTAGTAAACATAACTACATGAGTGTTGATCATCATCAAAACTAGAGTGGAAGGCTATTGGGCCAACAATCTCTCCCTTTTTGATGATGACAAAACTCATGGAGTTATATATGCATGGATTAAAGATAAGCTTCAAGGAAGCTCCCCCTTAACTCATGCATAGGGATAAACAATAAATATATGCAATGAATATTAAACATGAAACATGCATATGCATAAACAATAAATGGTTCTAGATATCAAATGGAATATTCAAAACAAAATAAGCTCTAGATACCAATTACAAAGCAAACTCTATATATCAATTAAACTTAATATTCTTGAGATTAAAACATATATATGCATATAAAACATAAGCATGCATATAAAAAAAAAAACATGTACCAATCATGCATAGAAGTATTTGAGTTTTATATATGCATGTTAAACTCTCAAATAATTCTCCCCCTTTTTGTCAATCATCAACAAAGGGGTAAACAATCAAAACCATAGATAAAATGAGGGGTAAAAATCTTTCTTCCCCTTTATGTCAAACAAAACAATAAAAGACAATGTTCTCCCCCTTTTTGTCTAAAACAAAAACAAAATCAATAAGGGGTGACTACAAACATGATATCAATTAAAAAATATGTCAATGAAGCATCTTGATACCAATAAACAAGAATCAATATATGTTATATGCTATATACATTCATGAAGAGGAAGACGCTAAGTTAGCTTCCCTACACATATGCATTACATGAAGAAGGGATGACAAGCCCCAATTCACATAACACATATTATGTAATGCATAAGAGGAGATGTGAAGCTCCCCCTACACACGTATATCATATAAAGAAGAGTTGTCAAGCTCCTCAATTTATAATATACTCAACATGAATCTATATGTAAGAGAGATGTTAAGCTCTCCTTGCATATAGGAAATACAAATCAAAACTTTGAATATATTCTTTAAACAAAATTTTGGAAATACCAATTGTAATTAAACATAAGTCTTGAATTCCTAAAACATGAATCTTGATACTAAAACAAATTTTGAATTTCTTAAATATGATACAATTGAAAAGATTTTACATAGAAACATTGATACCAATTGTAAGAATTGTTCATTTTAAAAACATATAATACCAAATTCGAAATGTCAATCATAAAGTATGGGAGTACAAATACCAATTGAAAGACAAAATATGAAATACTCATTTTCTCCCCCTTTATGAAATACCAAAGGAAACATTGAATACTTTTATTTTAACAAGTTAAACATAAACAACTATTTGTGCTCTAAGATATAGGAATATAGTAGGCACAAATAAAACAAGTATATGTGTATGAAATGGAATGAGTATCAATCACCAATAGATGATACCAAATGAAAACATACATACACAATAAACATATGAGTATACAAAAAGATCAAAATGATACCAATTGAAAGAGTTCAATGATACCAATTGACATAACAATAAGTTCAAGTGTATACATCATATTCTCTACCACCCAATCATAATTCAAGTTTTAAAGATTTTCAATTTAGCGCATACATGAACATGATCTCCCATCCTACCGCCCTTGGAAGGTAGGGGTTTTCAAAGATAGATTTGAAAATATAGTTTTGTTTGAAAATCACTACCAAATGAAGAACACCGCAACTAGTTAAATGGAAAACTTGTTAACTAGCACGAAATCCTTCAAGCAAGGAATAAAACAAAATTGAAATTCACATGATAATCATCACTCTAACCAATAAAGCATAACTCATGAGAAACAAAACATGAGCAATAGATATGAGTGTACAAATAATATGTGAAGATCATAATTATGAAAAATATTTCATTAAGCTCAATTATTCCTTAAAACATAATTCCATCAAAAACATGAAAAATCATATAAAACTCCTTATTTAATCTTCAAGGCATATGTATGTCTAATACAAGCTAAAATATACATACATATCTAAAACTCAACGAGTCCACTAAATGTATATTCATGAAGCCACGCGGCTCAAAAAGATGTATATGTATAAGATTAGTTTGAACTAGATAGACATATACATGAAGTTAAACATAAATACATGAAACATGAAAAACTAAATTTTCATCACAACAAATTTCATTTCAAGGTATATGTATGAATTGTCAAACATGAAGTATACATACATATCCCTAAACACAATTGAGTCCAAATATAGATTTGCATGAAAGGCAAATGACTCAAGGGGTATACATGTATATCTTAAATTTTGGCAATACAAACATATACATGAAGTGAAACACACAATTAAAAAACAAATCCAAAAATGGAATACAAGTTTGAAATGTATGAATCATCAAAACTAGACTATACTAGCACATCTAATGGGTTCAAATAAGCAATCAAGCTCAACATATATAGATTTATTTGTAGCCCACTCTATGTACAAGTATATAACTAGTCTTAATGAAAACAAACATCTAAACATATATTCAAAACATGAAGCATCAAAACAAATATAAAAGTCATCATGATAAAACTAAAACATGATTACTATGTAAATTCACATGTATTAGATTCATGATGTACATTATAGCTTAAACAAAAGTGAGAACACTAAATATGGGTTCATATAAGCATATGTGTCTCAAATACTATACATGTATGTCAAGGATCTAATAAACATGGAATGAACATACTAATCCATAGACATCAAAAACATGCTATAAACATTAAAACATGGAAAGCATGTAAACAATAAATGGGAGTAAAGGATTGTTACCAAAACCAAAGAAGCAACTCTCCTTGTCTCCAAAACATGGTGGTCGTCTCCACCAAATCTTCCCTTGAAAGTGATGCATCCAATTGATTTCCTTTAAGTCCGGAACGCATCCACTCCAAGGTGCTATCACTCTCACGTCATGTGAGAGCCCACACCTACATTAAACAAAGGAGGGGTGGTCTTTGGTACCCACATCTTGTTGGGTCCATGGGGGTTAGTCCCTTCTCTAACCCAAACAAATTTCTTTGCTAAATTTGAAACATTTAATCTATCATAACAAAATTTAGCAAGGTGGCCCTTACGTCCACAATGTGTACATGTGTACACATGAGCATACATGTGATGGGTGTGTCCGTGAGGAGCATGTGTATGCCGTGAAGGGTGTGCATGCATAAAGGATGGAACTTGTTTCTTTCGAACCAAGGTTTCCAACCGATTGTGGTTCAAGGCACATTGGCTCATAGTGGAGCCCAAACAATCAACCTTCTTCTTAAGCAAACAAATATCATCATTAATCTTAAAAGAAGAAGTGTGGCATGCAATAGGTGAAGTGTGTGATACTACCCTAGCATGGCAAACATGTGCATCAATCTTATTTTGCAAAATAATGTTTTTCTTTAAACAAACATCTAAATCATTTGAAATAGAAATGATTTTGTTTTTCAAATCAACATTCTCTTTTAAAACAAAATCAACTTTTGAAGACAAATTTTCATTTTTCTTCAAAAGATTTTCACAATCATTTTTAGACTTTAAAAATTTATTTTCTTTTAAAGCAAGTTCCAATTGAGATCTCAATGAATCCCTTTCATTATAGACCTCAACCTTTTCTTGCAAAACACAATCAAGTCTAGAATGCAAACACTTATTTTCTTTTTCAATTTCTAGACTTTTCTTTTTCAAAATCTTATATTTTTCAATTAGTTTTTCACAAACAATGGAAAGTTCTTCATTCAAAGCATGGGCATCAATATGATCATTTGAAGAACTAGCATCATCATCACTATCTAATGGAGTTTCCGAGTGTACCTCAAGGGAGTCATTCCCTTGGACCGTATAGCATTGTTGTGGCTCGGATTCTCCGCTAGATTCCTCTTCTTGGATTGGCAATTGAAGCTTGGAGGTGGTGGTGGTTGTCAATTTGTTCCACACTACAAAAGCGGAATCAAAGTTAGAAACACATAAAAGATAATCTTTAGATAAAGTGCTTCTAATGGCCTCTAGGGCTTGTGCATTGGCCCCTATATGATTGCAATCACCAAGATAACATCTCTTGGTGGCGGCAAGGAAGACATGCAAACCTAGGGTCTTTAGGTACATGGACATCCTATACTTCCAAACATCAATGTTAGAAGGGTCAAAGCTAGGAGGGGTCATGAAGTCCATGGTATAAACTATATATGAATGTGCAAACAAACAAATGCAAATGAGATTAGCAAGCAAATGGATCACTCCTAGGATGTTAAGCCTAAGTATCAGGAGCACTAGCTCTGATACCAATTGAAAAACACCTAGAGGGGGGGTGAATAGGTGTGAATGCTAATCTAGGAAACTAAATGCAAATTAAGTGCGCTAAATGCGGAAGCTAATGCAAATTATGCACAAACTAATACAATACAACAAGTGTAGCCGAATTCCCCTTTCGAGGCTCTGGACTAACTCCCCTTGATTCCCCTTGAAATGGGTTGAGGTGCTATGTGAAGCTCTTGTTGGATGAGTATAAGTTAGGCACACACACACAAGCAATCCAAGCAATATAAAATACACACAATCAAGCCAAGCATATAAGAATGAATAGCAATATGAATAAATGCAAGGCAATATGAAATATGCACAACACAAGCAAATATGATATGATATGAATATGATGCTTTGCACAAATATAAGAGAGAGAGTTAGAGAGACAATGTATCAATACGCAAACACCAAGATTTGTTTCGAGGTTCGAGCACCTTGCTCTACATCCCCGCCTACACCACCGTGTAGGATTTCCACTATCTCAACTCCCACCGAGGGAACCTCTACCAAAGAGGATTTCTTACAACTCTAGGAGTACCAAACTCCTCTCTCAACAACAACCTCCTCACAACCGAGGGGTTAGGCCCGTAGCCAATACAACAACCAATCCACACACCTCTACCGAAGAGGCTCACAACCAAACTCCACCTCTACCGAAGAGGCTCACAACCAATACCACTCCGATCACCTCTACCGAAGAGGGATATAACAAATGAAGGAGGGTTTACAACAAGTGGTTCAACACCACAAACTCTCTTTTTCTTTCTTTTTCCACAAAAGAAAGATCCTAATAGTTTAGGATAGAAGATATAGCTCAAGTGTGGAATCAAAGTGTTTTTGGAAACAAGCAACAAAGAAAAACTACTTGGGAAATCTCTTGTATATGATAGAAAATGAAATACCAAATCAAAATCCCAAAACCTAGTTTTCTTTGATTTTCCAAAAACCCAAAACAAATAAAGATGAGAAGTTTTAAAGCCCAAAAACTCTTTTTAAAACTCTTTTAAACACTTCAGAAAACTGGAAATTTTTCTCTTAGAAAACTTGGCCAAAATCCCCAAAGAGATGGGGTTTATATAGCCCCTATACAAAACTAGCCGTTAGGCTGAGCTGGCAGTCTGACAGACTGCCGGTCGACCGGTCCGGTCGACCGCCAACGGTCAGAATTATGACCGTTGGGCAACTGCGGTCGACCGGCCCGGTCGACCGATAAAACCCGAGAGCAGAGCTCTCAACTCGGTCGACCGTCCCGGTCGACCGTGTCTGTGCCTAAACAGACGTGCACGTTTGTGCACATCGGTCGACCGGTCCGGTCGACCGACTTGGCCTGTCAGCCAGTCCTCAGTTCTGCACAGATACGGGATTTGAAAATAGGTCTTTTCACTCAATAAAAATCCCATAAATTCACAGTAAATCTAAAAAATAGTTTTAATCTCAATAAAAACTGTTTTTCTAAAAATATGTTTTTCTAAAACTTGTTTTGATCTATTATTCATGAAAACCAAAACCAAATCATGAAACGTGTGTGTTTTGTGTTCACTTGAGCATATCAACTAAACTAAGCTTTACAAATGGATCTAAAACTCTATCTAAACTAGGATACCTAAGTCTTCTTGACGATCTTCATCTTCAAGTAGACTTGCTCCAAAATTCCGTGATTCTCCAAGTGCAAAGGTATGATCTTTAAGCTTTGGCACCGGAATCATCATGAATAGCTTCTAATCATCTTGTTGAAGCTAATCACCAACTAATATCCTGTTAATGATCTGAAACTTAGAAACACAAGAATATTAGTAAACATAACTACATGAGTGTTGATCATCATCAAAACTAGAGTGGAAGGCTATTGGGCCAACACATAACTCACTAAAATCATTTGATTCATATTCTCCGCCTCTATCGGATTTTAGAATCTTGATTTTCTTGTTGAGTTGATTCTCAACTTCGGCTTTATATGTTATAAACATATTTATTGCCTCATCCTTACTGTTTAAAAGATACACATAACAGTATCTTGTACAGTCATCAATAAAAGTAATAAAATACTTTTTACCGCCTCCAGTTGGCATAAACTTCAAGTCACACAGATCGCTATGAATTAACCCTAAAGGTTCTGTATTTCGATCAATTGAGTGAAATGAATTTTTCGCCAACTTGGCCTCAACACAAATCTCACACTTGCGAATTTCTTCCAAGTTGAGTTTAGGAATATATCCCAGATTAGACAAGTTCTTTAAAGACTTGTAATTTGACTGCCCTAATCTAGCATGCCACAAAATAGGAGACTCAAGCAAATAAACAGAAGATTTTTCTTTATTTATAAGCTTCGGGTACAAATACACAGACTTTTTATCTAACACTGCAACATTGGCTTTAAAAAGTCCATCAACAAGATAACCCTTTCGCACATACATCCCTCCCTTAGTAAGTACAAATTTATCGGATTCAAATACCATTCTAAATCCTTTCTTACTAAGTATTGATCCAGAGATCAAATTCTTGCGGATATCTGGAACTTGTAGCACATCGTTCAGAGTAAGCTCTTTTCTAGATGTCCACTTCAGGATGACCTTGCCTTTTCCTTCAACCTTTGAGACGGCGGAGTTTCCCATGAATAGTTGCTCATCTTGCTCTACTTTTTGATATTCAGAGAATAATAATTTCTCAGAGCAGATGTGCCGAGTAGCCCCAGTGTCTACCCACCAATCCTTATTGTTGGTTATCAGATTCACTTCTGACACCACAGCTGAAAGGCTTGGCGACTTATGGTCGGTCAAGTTTGCCTGTGGATGGCTCTTCTTGTTCTTTTTGAGACGGCTGCGACATTCATTCGCCTTATGCCCCTCTTTGTTGTAGATGTAGCAGGTTCCCTTGAAGCGCATGTTCTTGCCTTCTTGGACCTTGCCTTGTACCCCTGGGAAGTCTTCTTCCGCTTTAAGCCTTTGGAAGTAGACGATTTCCCCTTTGAGTCTTTGATCACATTGGCTTTTGCTTCGTAGGAGTTCTTGCTGCTCCTTTTCTTGGACTTTCGGTTGTCCTCCTCGATTCGAAGCCTCACAATGAGATCTTCCAACTTCAACTCCTTTCGCTTGTGCTTCAGGTAGTTCTTGAAATCTCTCCACGCAGGTGGGAGTTTCTCCACGATAGTAGCAACCTGAAAGGTTTCAGGTAGAATCATACCTTCGGCTTCTATCTAGTGCAAGATAAGTTGGAACTCTTGCACCTGACTGATTACAGTCTTGCTGTCCACCATTTTGTACTCCAGAAATCATCCTACGACGAACTTCTTGGTAACAGCATCCTCAGTCTTGTACTTCTTGTCAAGACTGGCCTATAACTTCTTTGCCGTTGTGATGGGACTGTAGACATTGTAAAGAGAGTCATGTAGGGGCCGGAAAATTTGGTGGTCGGAGAAAGTGGTTTTAGCTGTAAAAGATTTCCTTGATTCAAGCGAAACGATTACAACCAAAAGAACTACTCTTCCCTCTTTTCCAGTTACAAGGGAGGGAGGATGTCTGAATCTTCCCTTTGTTTAAGGCTGGGTTCTTCGTGTGGCGATGGAGAGTGAATCTTGTTCTCCGTTGACCAGATGACCGTCCTGGACCGTCGGGGGTCTTCTCTTCGGTCGGTAGAAAGAGTAACTCAGCTCCGTCTACCAAAACTCTCAAAGAGGAGGTAGGCGAAGAGCGGCTAGTACTCAGTAAGCTCGCTGAAGAGTCGTGCTTCTCTCTTGATGATCCTCCTGCCTGGATTCGATCGATTTTGATGATGCCTTATCTCAAAGCTCTCTCTTCAAAACTCCAATCTTCTCCCAAGCTTCGATCTTCTCAAAGTTCTCTCCCTTCTCCAAAACTCCGATCTTCTCCCCAGCTTCGATCCCCTCTTCATAGCAAACAAGGCTATTTATAGGGGTCTCAGGGGGTGAAGGTGCCTCCTGAAAACGCTCCCGAATGAGGGGCCACTACCCGCTACATGCGCGGTGACTGGCCCCGCAATCAGGACAGTTGCAACTGAGACGCGGGCGTCGGGCCAAACGCGCCTTGAAGTTTGAGACGCGGGCGTCGAGCCAAACGCGCCTTGAAGTTTGAGACGCGGGCTTCGGGCCTTCACGTCTGGATGCTGAGGCGCGGGCGTCGGGCCGACGCGCCTTGATGCTGAGACGCGGGCTTCGGGCCGACGCGTCTGAACGTTGAGACGCGGGTGTAGAGCCAACGCGTCTTAATGCTGAGACGCGAGCATCGATTCCTCGCGTCTAGAGCTTGAGACTCTGCTTCCTTAATGGCTGGTCTGTTAGTCATTTTTAGACAGCCTACAGAACCCCCTCCAAAGTTTCTGATATTCCGCAGTTGAATGGGACGGATTTCGGAATACTTTGGATCTTAGCCGTGTTCGCGTTTATGACTGGACTGTTGATGCTTCGGGTTTGATCTTATCTGGAATTGGTCTTCGTGAGTGTACTGTTGAACTCTTTGAAGCCGTCAGAGTTGATCGTGTTGAGTGTCTAGATACACAGTCTAGACCTCCCCGATTGCTTTTAGTCTGTCACGGGTGCGCTTTTGGCCGGGAGTGGTTGGTTGTCTGTTTGCGTCAGTGTACTGTTGAACTGACTTTGCAGAAGCAGGAGACTGGACGCAGGTTCCTTTTTGAAAAAAGCAGAGACTGCTTTAAAGACGCGACTTCTTAGCGAGACGCGATGTTTGGCCTATTTGAGGGGACGCGGACTTTGGAGAGACGCATCTCTTGAAATGCAGACGCGATTTTCTGGGTGCATTTATGATGATGCTGACGGGGCATGTCCACCGAAGAGCCGCGTACTTTGGGACGCGCACCTGTGCCATGTCATGATTACGCCGCCAGCTGGCCTGGGGAAACGGCGAGATTTCGCCTTTTGGCGCGCGGATCCCCCGGTTCATTAAATGAACTGCTCCACGTGTCAACTTCTGACTTGTGGCGGGGTCGCGACGCATGATCTTCCCTGTTCAAACAATGATTTGGCTCCACGCGTCAGGCAGCGATTCGCTGCAGCGTTTATTGGGCCAAACGCTGCGTATCTTCGCGAATCTCTGTGCCTATAAAAGGCAACAGTTAGAGAGATGTATCTTCTTCTCCGAACGAACGCATTCTCTGAGAAAAAGAACTTCCTTCTCTCTCCAACTATTCATCTCCTCGCTCGGATTTCTTGATCTTCAATGGCTCCCAAGACAAAACCGACTGCATCGACCTCAAGGGCGACCGTCGCCGAGGCTGAGAGAGATGCTTCCTCTGCGCAGGAGGGTGTTTTCCGAGGTAAAAATGTACCTTCGGTGTGGGTTCCGCCATTAAAACATGTTCATAGAACCCTAAGGACCTTTAACACAAGATCGTGTTTGATTCTCGGACGCTGTCCTTGAGATGATAACCGGGGCGCGGGCCTGATGATCCGACGCTGGTGAACTCTGCACTCTGGGTCCTTCACTTAGAATATTCTAATTGTGAAGGTCTCTGGACGCGATTTGTAGAACGCGGATTTGATCCATGCGTTCTGTGCCGCGTTTTGTGCCATCAGGCGCTGGCGTCCGAGTCCAAGCACTTTGAAATTTCACAAGTCTTGGTTTGCAGAACGCGGATTTGATCCTTGCGTTCTGTGTCTTCAACCGCCGATTTTGTAGAATCTGGCGTTTGAGTCCAAGTACTTCGAATTTTCGTAAGTCTTGGTTTGTAGAACGCAGCTTTGCAGGTCTGGACGCGGATTCGAAAATTCCTGCGTCCAGTATCTCTTCTGCATTTTGGTGCAAGTTCGCAGGTCTGGACGCGGATGATAACTCCTGCGTCCAATGTCTCGGCTGCGTTTTGAATTATGAACACTTAGCGTCCTCCCTTATTTTTGGCAAAGTATCTGACCAAGTGTCTTTTTCTTTTTGCAGTGCCGCATGTTTCAGGTTCACTTGCCAAGATGCATCATTTTGGCCGCGTGGGTGGTGCCGACCACCGTCTGACTTTTGCACTGCGAAGGACCATACCTGTGACTGCTGACAGGTCGCCAGTTCGCAGGGAAATGATTGCCCATGTTAATGAGAGGACTTCTCGGGTGCTCATGACCGATGCAGTCTTCGCAACGGATACCCACATCAAGCTGGAGAAGCCTGCTTTCTTCTTTGGAGATCATGTCAGCGACGGTGGCAACCCAATGTATGACGGGAATTACAGGTGGCTCCGTCAGATAGGGGAGAGGAGATACTTCCTTCCAGCCATGGAGAGGATGCTCCCGTTGTCTTATCTCCAACATCTGTCCGTCCTTCGGAAGATGAAGTGGGACGTGTCCCGGGATATCTCTGAGATTACCCTTGGGAATTTCAAATCCCAGAACGTATACCGTCATGATTGCCATGACCGGGCGGTCCTCGGCTTGTTTCCCGGGTCACGCAAGTCTGAGCTTCCAGTCGGAGAGATCCCGCAGCTTGCCACCACTTTCCTCAACTCGTTCATAGAAGCAGAGGGTGATTATCCGGCCAAGTTCCATTTGCCAGGATGGGCCCACTCCACGGAGAATTCTTGGTGGGGCAGGATGGTGGGTTTCGCCCTCTCCGATCTTGGAGATCTGCTTGAGCACGTGGGATTATACTCAGCAGTCAGGGCCGTACAATGGGGCATCCCAATGAGCTCTCACAACTTCTTCGGGATCTTGGAGCGCTACAACCCTCAGACGGGGACATTCTTTACCCCGGTTGGAGAAATGGGCCTTGCACTGCATGAGTTGCATGAGGTCTCGGGGCTGGTGATGGGGGAGTTCCCTTATGAAGAATATGTCCCGACTGCTAGGGAGCTTGACCTTATAAAGAAGGATTCCCCTGAGGTGTACGAGACCTATTGGGAAGTGATGTGCCACTTCCATATTTGTGGTCAGGTAACCGGTTGGAGGACGCATGGAGTTAGGCATCTATCCTGGGCCAATTACTTATTCAGCAATGTCAGCAAGAAGGATCATTCGATAACTCGACTGGCTCCCCTCTCTGAACAGGGAGTTGACGACATGGTCGCACAAGCTTCTGAGGGCTTTTACACCACTGGGTCGAACGAGGACGGCTTCGAACCTGATACGCTTTTCGAAAGCTATCATCATCGGGCCCGGGCTTCTATCTCTAGTCGAGCGCTGTTGGCGGGCTTCTTGATGCTGTGGTTGAAGCGTTGCGTGGTACCTACACGGCCGCATGAAGTCATTATTGCCGACGTGGTGTACCCAGCAGTGCTCCTGGCCCATGGCCGTCCTATAGCCCTTCTTCCGGCCATGGCGGCTGGCATTCAGAGCGGGTTGCGGGCGCTAGCCAAGAGACTATGCGAGGCTCCAAGGACTGTCGACTCTCAAGGCAAGCCGTATGTTGACTCAGAGGGAAACCCGATGGCAAGGCGCCCCAACCCCCGAATGGAGTTGCCTTACACGTATCTCATGGCCTGGTACGTGATGCATTGCCCTTCTCTGATGACAACGGCGCGTGGGAGTACGAGTCCTGTCCCTTTTGTGAGGCGGCTGGAAGACTCGGATTGGAGTGACACCTATATATATTATATTCGGAGACGTCTCTCAAATGCCGCCAATTACCAGCTCAACCGCTGCTTCCCTGGAATTCCTGGTGCATCCTTTGGTGAGCAATTCACTGATTCTATAGGTCGGGATGACCTCACCCAACTGTCTGCGGGAGTCTTCCGGTGGTTAATCAATATACGACCAGGATATGTGCTGTTTCGCCAAGGGACTTCCTGCACTATCGAACCGTATATGCCAAGTCGTTTTGCCCGACAGTTTGGCTATGCTCAGCTTTATGTCGGCAATCCGAATACACAACTCGCCTTCAATGGGAATTTGTGCGAAGGTGCTCGAGCCTGGTATTATAGCGTGGCTGGGGGGACAGAGGCAACTTTCCGTTTGCCCGTCGAGGAGCCGAAGAACCTTACCAGCTTCACTTTCTGCATCTGGTATTCTCGGGTAAACCAGTCACCGGATTTTGCCCCTGGGTATACGGGTATTGAGGGCATTAATGCCTATCTCAAAACACAGTCGGAGTCTGGCAAATGCTCGCACATGATCACCCAGTATTTAAAGGTCCAGAAAGAGCTGGAGAGAGCATCTCAGAGAGAAGCCGAGGGAGGCTCAAGAGAGGAGCTCCGAGTAACCCGGAGTAGAACCAAGCTAGGGCCACAGGAGGGGCCTTCTACCGCCAAGGCTCAAGAATTGGTGAGTAAGCGTCGTCGGGGTCCTACCTCAACTGCTGGTCCTGTTTCGAAGAGGGTTCGGAGGGATTTAGCAACAGAAGTCTCTCCCTCGGAAGGCATTTCTGCTGGAGTTGAGGACTGTCCTGAAGACCTCTTTATCATGGTTGAGGAACCGCCAGAGGATAAAAATCTCCCCAGTTTAATCCGTGCTCCTAGGTCGCACAGAGGGATCTGTAAGATTGCGGGAGAGGGGGAATTGGTTGACAAACTCACTATAGCTGACGAGGAAGTACAGCTCGTGGGAGGGAATGTCCAAATTCCAGGGTTCTCAGCTCGGTCTGAGCCTTCTTCTGCTCGTGAAGGGAGAGACAAGGCACAGCGGTCAGGGCCTCCTAGTGTCTTCATCTCCAGCGCTCGGATAATCGACCCTAGTCCTACCACTGGGGTGATTGGTGGCAAGGCTCCGGTCACCGAGGACCTTTGCGTTGAACTGTCGTCTTCCGCGTCTGATACGGAAAGCGACTTTGAAGATAAAGTCGACTACGGCCATGAACCTGCTTTTCCTGACCCGAGTAAGTTCTCACGCATCTCGGAGGGGGTAGCTGTTGAAGTTGGGGAGCCTTCCACTTTGCCAGGAGGGGAAACAACCATTGAGGCTGAGGAGGCTTTCACTCCGCCGGTGGAGAAGGCTACTGCTGAAGCTGGGGAGACTCCCATTCTACAGGACTCGACGCCTCTGGACCTCGAACCTAGTAAGGCAGCTCTGACTGAGGGGGCTCAGGTGGGAGTCTGACGATCAGCACCCTTCCAGAAGGCCACACAGCTCAATCCTCGGTGGAAGTTTCTGAAGAGGTTGTGCTTACAGCTCCTTCCTTGGTCGTGGAAGCTCCTGCAGAGGCAGCGCTCCAGGAAGCGCCAGTGGGTAGTCTTGCTCTTGCCACATCGACGGCCGGCACGGCTCTCGTGCGAGAAGACCCGCCCTATATCCCTTATCCCGTGACAGAAAAAGGGTCGGGAAGCTTCTTAGGTGGTGAAGACATGGGGGAGCTGGCACGTCAGATGGTGCAACAATTCTTCTCCTCGATGGGATCATGTATTGATCTCATCTTCCGTGGACACAGCACCTTCCAGTTCGCCCAGAGGCTTCTTGAAAATATGGCCGTGAGCGTCGAATTGGCGGGAGGCCCTTCACTTGCCAGGGCATGCCTGCAGGTGGTAGAGCAACTTGGAGATAACCTGCGGGAGCTGGAATCTTTGGAAGATGCTGGTTCTTCCGGTGAGGCCCAGGCCATCCTGACTAGGCTCCTAGCTGCTCAGGAACGGGAGCGACAGGAGGCGGAGGCGCAGATCACTGCCGAGGTCCGTGACCTTGAATATTCCAAGGCTGAATTTCAAAAATTAGCCGGAGATTCGAGGGAATCTGAGCTCAGTGTGCAGAGCACGGAGCAGGTCATCCTCAGAACTCGGGACATTATCGCCAAGGCGGAAGCTGTTCTTGCGCTAAATGAGGAGAAACTTGTTTCCCTCAAAAAGGAGCTTGAGGAGCAACGGGCTGCTACGGCGCGTGCTGAAGAGAGTCTATCCCTGCAATCTTCCAAGGTGGAATCTCTGCGGATGCAGCTGGCTGCCAGAAGTTTCTTATCTGAGACGGAGCTGCGGGATCGGGCTATCATGGAGGCTGAGAGGACGCGCCAGCATGAGATTCACCACCTTAGGGAACAAATCCGTTCCTTGGCGAGCCAGGACATTTAGCCTTCTTTTCTTCTTCTTTTTTTTTGTAAAGAAAAGGGACACTCTATTTATTAAGAGTGTTTGTATTCACTTCTATCATTTGATATAATAGAAGTTTTCTTTAAAGCTTTTGTCCCAATTTCTTTGTCCTGTTGTGGATGAGTCCAACTCTTGATCACTAGTTGTGATTACTGAACTTAGGTAGGGCTAAGTTCTTTTAATGAGACGCGGTCTTGGCGAGACGCGGCATTAATCCCACAGGGTGAGACGCGGTCATCAGTCTACCGGAACTTAGATTTCACTAAGTCCTTTTACTGAGACGCAGCGTCAATCATAAAGTGAGACGCGGTCATCATTTCATAAGAACTTAGATTCTACTAAGTCCTTTTGATGAGACGCGGCGTCAATCACAAATCGGAACGCGGTCTTCTTGATGAGATGCGGCGTCAATCAAAAGATGAGACGCGGCATTGATCCGTAAAGTAAGACGCGGCTGTCAGTCCCTGAGACGCAGCGTCAATCACAAGGTGAGACGCAGCTCTGAATAACGCGGATCTGCTTCTGCGAAGAAGGAAGCGGATCAGGCAGACGCAGCCTTGTGCCTTTCCCTTAATTCAAAAATGGATTAAGTGCTCTCTGAGGGGACGCGACTTTGACTCGCGCGGGCATCTTTCTGGGACGCGGATGTGTGGATAGTTCTTCAATCCGCGTCTGAGTGTAAACTCCCAGGCGTTACATACAGCCTGTCATAGGGATTTGGTGTGATCTTTAAATATCCGATGCGGATTTTCCGCTTTGTTTCCCGAAGCAGTTGTCCACGCGTCGGCTGCTGATTGGGCTTGAGTATTGATTCTCTTAAACGAGAAATCAGTGCGGGCGGTTGGAGATCAGTGCCAGCGGCGATTCTCGAAGCAGCGTTACACGCGTCCGGCCCTTATTGGATCTTGGCAGTTGTGCAGTTATTAATGCCGGCGGTTCAGATTACGGGGCCATTAATCGCTATTATCAGGAGTTGCCTATAAATAGGGCGCCCCTTCTCCCTTCAATCCTGCCTTTGGACTATTTTGTTTTTTGAAAGAGAGAGCGCTTTGAGAAGCTTCATCTTCCTCAGCGAATTGTCTCCATGGATGAGGAAGGCTCTGAAGATGACCCAGGGCTTTTAAGCTCCTGTTTGGTCTCTTTAGGAGAAAACAACTCTTTGCCTTGTGACCGCGTTTGCGTCCTGGTGCAGAGATTACAACTCTTGATAGAGGTCTCCACGGGTATGCCGTTCGTTTCACCATGACAATTTAGATTTACCATGGCCTGTACCTTGGCTTCATGTCATCTGGACCCCCTCATGAAGTCTGCATTGGTGCACTCCTTCTGGAATTTGTACCATAGACCTGAACTTCTCCGGACGCGCGTGCAGGAATCTTTGGCACTTGGCGTTGGCGCGTTTTATGGCTTATGCCTTAGCGCATTTCATGGCCAATGCCTTGGACAAATTCCAAAAAAGGTTTCAGACCCGCACCTTGCAACTCCTGTTCATGGAGATGGCAATTTTCGGCGTCTGTGCCTTTTCGGCGTTTGTGCTCTTTGACCTAGGCGCAGAATGGGACCGCGTTTTGATTCGCGTTTGTCTCTGCTGACGCAACAGTTTGGCTTGCTGCGCGTGTCATTCCTGCGTCTTGGCAGACTGCATGGATCATTCCCGCGTTTGGCTGATTGCGCGGATCATTCCCGCGTTCGCCTCTGCTGACTTAGTTTTTCTCTGTTTACACTAAGTTGCAGATTGTTCTTATTCTCTCTTTTTGTTCCTTGCAGGTTTGCTGGGCTCTTGGAAGAATACTTCGGTCGGCGAAATCGTTCAACGTTCACCTATGAGAGAATATATTATGGTCCTCGTCACCTATAAGAGAGTATATTACATCTCTGACGAGGACCCGACCCTCGCCAAGGTCTCTTCAGATCTGGTGCAAGAGACGGATAGGCTGAGTATCGGCGAGGGTGGTCCGGCGGTTGCGGTGGCGGAGGGATCCTCTTCCTCTCCCTACCCCAGAAGTGACATCGAGGACAGTCCGTTGGATGGCCTGCTGGGGAAAGGGATGGTGATGAATGCAGGACTCTCTGCTGCCGCTGGACCGAGTGGAGGGTGGCATCCTTTGTGATGACTCCGAAACTTCCGCTCTCACCCCAAGAGTGACTCCATGTTTGTTGGATGGTCTACTAGGGAAAGAGGCGCGCCTGAACGAAGGGTTGCAGGACCTTCTGTTGCCACCGGACCTCAAGAACACCATTGCTCTCGGCTTGGTCAGCTAGGGCGCTTTCGAAGTTGGCGTCATGCATCAAAGTGCAACCGGTTCCAATTGTGCACCTGGGATCAGATGCAGTTTCAAGGAGTGAGTACGGCCTCAGAGAGAGAGAGGGACTTCTTTGTACTCCTTAATTGTAACACTCAATCTTATTGTATAAGAGAGCGTTTTGTATCACTTTCATGTGTTTGGATATGAATAAAAGTGACACTTTTCTTTTTGCCTCTTTCTGTTGTCTTGAACGTTTTGTTTTAGAAGCAAAAGAATGATTTTGGTGGACCTGCCACTTTATAAAAGAAAGTGACAGGTGGAGTGCGTACCCCCAGAGAAGGTGAACTTTTATCAAGGATTTGGGATTAACTTGATTTAAGATCAGCTGGGGATTTTGATGGAAGCATTGTTTATTGGTGTAATGTTAACCAATACTGCCTCCAAAATGAATTTGATACTCGGTTGGGGAGAATATCAAATGAAACTAGACTCGTGGGGAATCTAGTAGGATTTTTACCGTTAGAGGTGTGATATTAACTTAACGGTTTAGAAGTAGTCTTGTCAGAAGTGTAATGTTAACTTGACAAGGATGTGAGTTAGAGGTGTGATATTAACCTAACTCATCAGCATCTCAGTTTTATTTGGGAAAACTGAGGGTGTCACTGTCATAGGTGTGATGTTTAACTTAACAGTGATAGAAATGCTAGAGGTGTAATGTTGAACTTGGCATTAGTCGTCTCGGCTTAAAGAAGTCAAGGAAAGGTCATAGCCATAGGTGTATTGTTGAACTTAGCAATGACTCGGATGCTAGAAGTGTAGTGTTAACTTGGCATCGTCCATTTCAGCTTCGATATGGAAGTCTGAAGAAAGGTGACTATCAGAGGTGTGATATTAACTTGACAGGCACTCGATGTACTGCTTAGAGGTGTAATGTTAACTTAAACAGTAGTTTGTCAGAGGTGTGATATTAACTTGACAAGAATTTGCTTGCGATAGGAGCAATTTGAGGACCTGTCATTCTATTGATGAGAATTGACAAGTGGAATTTGAGGTGCCAGAGGTATAGTGTTAACTTGGCAAATTTGAGAGTTTGTTACTCTATGCAGAGTTAACAAGCCAGGTTTGTACTCGACAAAGAGTATTCATTACCAGAGGTATAGTGTTAACATGGTAATGATTGCATTTTGTGGTCCTACCATTCTATGGGTGAGAATTGGTAAGGGATTTTTGGAGGGAAGAGTGGAATCAAGTCCACTTAGGATTTTTAGCAAACCCTCAGCTATCAACGGGTTTGTCATGCCTTTACCAACTACCGTTTGAGTTGGGCGAGCCATGCTATTCCCCTCAGCATGATGAGTTGTCGAAGACTTGTGTTGGACTTAAAAGCCAACATTTTCTTCTATCCTTAGCCGTCGGAGGCGTCGGATCAAATGGGAACGTGTCCCTTAGGATTTTTAGCAAATCCTCAGCTGTCAACGGGTTTGTCATGCCTTTACCAACTACCGTTTGAGTTGGGCTAGCCATGCTATTCCCCTCAGCATGATGAGTTGTCGAAGACTTATGTTGGACTTAAAAGCCAACATTTTCCTCTATCCTTAGCCGTCAAGGGCGTCGGATGTTTGATCAGAGGTGTATTTTTAACTTGATCGGTGGAAGAATGCCATCTAGGGATAGTATTTCTTCAGGAATTTGCCATTGATTGGCATCATGAGTGTGTCGCCATTTGAGGTTATGAGGCGATACGATCCATTTGAGTAGACTGACTCTACCACAAATGGTCCTTCCCATTTGGGTTGGAATTTTCCTTTCGTCTTGTGTGTCATGACCATGGGTCTTCGGACGGCTAAGACGAGGTCGCCTTTCCTGAAAGTTCGCGATTTGACTTTCTTGTTGAAGGCTCTGGTGATACGAGCTTGGTAAAGCTCGATTTGTTGTTGGGCCTGCAGACGCTTGTCGTCCAAGGCTTCCAATTCTTGGAGTCGCTGTCGATGCTTCTCCTCTGTTGTCATTTCCGCTGTCAAGGCGACGCGAAGAGATGGAATTTGGATTTCCAGTGGAAGGACGGCTTCGCATCCGTACACCAAGGAAAATGGCGTGGCTTTAGTTGGGGTTCGCACAGTCGTGCGATAGGCCCATAAGCATTCGCCCAACTTATCGTCCCAGTCTCGTTGACTTTTCGAGACGAATTTCTTGAGAAGCTTGCCAATAGTCTTATTGAAAGCTTCTGCGAGGCCGTTAGCGGGCGGATAGTATGCCGTTGATGACACACTCTGGATTCTGAACTTGGCGCAGAATCTCTGAAAAGCCTGGCTGATGAACTGGGGTCCATTGTCATGGACAATCCGCCGAGGCACACCGAAGCGGTAAATAACGTGATGTTTCACGAACTTGATCACGTTAGAAGATTTCACCTCTTTCAAAGGGATAGCTTCGGCCCACTTTGAGAAGTAATCGGTTATCGCTAGGATGAACCGATGTCCCTTTGATGATGGTGGGCTGATAGGACCAACCACGTCCATCCCCCACATTTCGAACGGCCAGGTAGAGGTCGTAGAGTGGAGGTATCCTGGTGCTTGATGGATGAAATCGCCATGTATTTGACAGGCGTGACATCTTTTGGCATAGGCAACAGCATCGGCAACCATCTTGGGCCAGTAGTAACCCAATCTTTGGAGTCGGTTTGCCAGCTTCGGGCCAGGTTGATGAGCTCCACACGTACCATCGTGGGCTTCTTTCAACACTTCGTGGGCTTCTTTTGATGAGAGGCACCGGAGCAGGATCCCATCATGCGATCTACGATACAATGTTCGCGAAATCGCATTGTAGTAGAATTTGGAGGCTTTCCTTCGGATGGCAGCCGCCTCCCTGGTGTCTTCGGGCAAGATGCCGTATAAGACAAAATCAATGTAGGGGAATCGCCAGTCTTTAAGCTCTGGATCGGTCGACACTTCAAGTGTTTCCTTACCGCGACGATCTCCCGTTGACCCCTGGTAGTCTCCGAGGGGACTTTTTGGGCAGTATAGGTCGTGGCTATAGACGAATACCTTCTCCATTGCTCCAGCTGGAAGAGCTAAGGAGGCAGCAAGGGATGCAAGTGCATCTGCATGCGCATTTTGCTTGCGCGGTACATGGTCGATGTAGAAGTTTGAAAACCTCTCGGCCATGTGGATTGTCGCGTTGTAGTAGGGTACTAGATCTTCATGCCTGACCTCATACTCTCCGCGAACTTGGCTGATGATGAGTTTAGAATCACCGTATGCCTCGAGATTTTTAACGCCAATCTCATCGGCGAATTGCATCCCAATCAAAAGAGCGTTGTATTCCGCCACATTGTTGGAACAGGGCTCGGTTAACGAGATAGCTCGGGGAATCACGTAATTTTGTGGGGAGACGAGTACCACTCCTACCCCCGCTACTGTGTGTCCCTTCGAGCTTGCCCTTGATGCACCGTCGAAGAAAAGTTGCCATACTTGACTTTCGAACGACGTCTGAGCTAGGCAGACTTCGGCGACCTCATCTGGGAGATCCTCGTAGAGTTTGGCTGCCCTGGGATCTGGGTGTTCAGCTAGGAAGTCCGCCACCGCTTGTCCTTTAATGCATCTCATATTGTGATAGCAATATGGCCCATTTTGCCAGCCGGCCATTTAGTGAAGAAGGCTTTGTCATAAGTAACCTCAGGGGGTTGACTTTGGATATGACATTTATGGTTTGGCCCACCAGATAGTGTCGCATTTTCTGAATGGCGAACACCAGTGCCAAACATTCCTTCTCGATCGGGTTATACCGATGTTCGGCTCCGATCATCGTTCTACTTAGGTAGTAGATTGCTTGTTCTCGCCCCTGGTCATCATTCTGAGCTAGTAGAGCTCCCAAAGAATGATCCATTGATCGGACGTACACCAGGAAAGGCTTTCCGGATACCGGAGCTGCCAGGACTGGTGGTTGGGTGAGGTAGTGCTTGATCTCCTCAAATGCTTGCTGGCAAGCGTCGTCCCAAATGAACGAAACGCCCTTCTTCATCAGCTTAGCGAAGGGTTGGCATCTCCCGGAGAGATTTGAAATGAATCTGCGGATGTATGCCAATCGTCCTTGTAATCCTCTGAGCTCCTTGAGGCTTCTGGGGGGTTGCATCTCTTGGATAGCACGGACTTTCTCCGGATCCAAATGGATTCCTGTGGAAGTCACAACAAACCCTAGGAATTTGCCACTGGCTACCCCCAGGAAGGACTTGGTGGGGTTCATCTTCAATTGATGAGCCCGCATGATGTCGAAGACCACCCTTAGGTCTGCTATGTGATCACCTTTAGTGCGGCTTTTCACCGCGATGTCGTCGACATAACATTCCACCGTTTTGCGTATCTGCCGATGGAAAATGGCATTCATGGCCCTTTGGTAGTTTGCCCCCGCATTTTTCAGACCGAAGGGCATGACGGTGTAGCAATATACCCCTAGAGGTGTCCTGAAGGAGGTGTGCTTTTCGTCATCGGGATACATCTTGATTTGATTATATCCTGAGAACCCGTCCATAAAGGACATTCGCTCGAATCCACAAGTATTGTCAATCATGACATCTGTGATTGGCAATGGGAATTCGTCTTTGGGGCAGGCCTCGTTTAGATCACGGAAGTCGATGCAGATCCGGATCTTCCCGTTCTTCTTGGCGACGGGGACGATGTTGGCTACCCAGTCGGGATGCTGTTCCTCCCTGATAAAGCTGGAGTCAATAAGCTTCCTGACTTCTGATTGGATTGCCTCCATTATCTCTGGACGGAACCGTCGCTGCTGTTGTTTAACAGGCTTCATGTCCGGATTGATGTTGAGGCGATGCATAGCCACTTGAGGATCAAGTCCAGGCATGTCCTCATAATTCCAGGCGAAGACATCTATATACTCTTGTACAAGAGATATTAAATCCTTCTTCTCTGGAGGCGACAGGCCGTCACTTATGAAGATGGGTTTAGGATTGTCTTCATCTCCTAGGTTGACTTGAACAACCTCGTCTTCTGTGGGTGGCTCACGCTGTTCAAAGCGGATGTTCCAAAGAGCATTCAAATGTTTGATCCAAGGATCTGTATCGGATTGGATCATTTCTTCATCTTCATCCTCCAGATGGCTTGTCGAAACCATGTTTACTGAAAGCCCTTTGAAGATGTTGCCGACACTGACATCTGATTCCCATGACGACGTGTCTGATGAGCAGTCATGGCTTGACAGTCTCTCCGAATCAGAGGCTGATGGCACTGGAGTTGATATATAGCCCAACCCCCGGCGCGTCTGATGATAGTAATCAGGGGTTTTTCCCTTCGGTACAAAGGATCGAAGCAGTGTTCTTCTTCCTTTTCCGAAGTTCAATCCTGGCCTGTTGGTTAGATCATACCCCATGCGCTTCATCATCTTGAGCGTTCTCGGTTCATAATGATCGAACTGAGGGGATTCATCCTCACCTTCCGATTCTTCGTGGGGCATTGGTTCAGATGCGATTCGCCCAAAAAGTATTGGTCTTTGGCCTTTTCGTCTGGCTGGAACCATGAATACAAACTCTTGCGCGTCACCATTATCTTGGTATGTCCCGAAGGATGATTTCACCGGTACATGCAAAGATGTCAAAGCATCTATTGCCGACCAGAGGTCATCGTCCACGTCGGTAGTGGTATCCGACGGTATTGAATCGGAAACATACACAGGAAAATACGCAAAGTCTAAATCTTCATTAATGTACCAACCACCCGCATCGTCGGTGGTATCAACATCGAGCTTATTAGTGCTCTTTACAATGGGCTCCAACTCCCACAGGCACTCTTCTTTCTCAGGCTCAATGTCAGCTTCATTACCAGAGTCTGGCTCCTCTGGTTGTGGGGTTTCATTAGTCTCCTCCGGATCCTGATATAAGAGGGAGTCCGTGAAATAATTTTCAACCCCTTTAAACGGATGCCTTTCGGCAATCAACGTTCGGACCTGTCCACTCTCGTCAATGTATTTCATGACTTGGTGGAGAGTAGAGGGAACGATGGAATTGCGGTGAATCCATGGTCGTCCCAGCAACAGGTTGTAGGAAGTGTCCGCGTCAATGACGTAACACGTCACTTCTGACTTGAGGCTCCCGATCTGGCATTTGAGCTTGATCTTCCCCATCGGGCGGGAGCTGTTGGCATTGAACCCGTAAATAGTCGTCTGGGTAGGGCTCAGACGATGGGTAGGAATGCCTAGAAATTGCATGACCCGGCGAGGTATGATACTCAGCGCGGACCCTGGGTCTACCTGGATGCGGTTCACCTCGGATGACCCAATATACCCTGTGAAGTATAGGGGTCGGTCATGCTTCCCTTTAACCTGCATGTCATCTGTTGTGAAGGTGATGCAGGGAGCATTTGGGGAGGCGTGGAGGCAATCCTCTACATCTTCCTCCCTTGGCACGCGAGTCATGAAGACCTCAGCATTAGCCAAAGCTTCTTGTAGAGCCTCTCTGGTTGACTTTGATAGCCTCAGGAGCTCATACAAGGTAATGCGTGCCGGGATGTTGGCTAATTGAGCCAAGACATCAAAACTGTAAGGTGTCGAGGATCCTTCCGTTACACCTTTCGCAAGAACTCGAGAAAACCGAGTTTCTTTCTGCTTCTCCCCAGGCTGTTTAGAGGAGGGCTTGGCTGGTTCCACGGCTGGTTGCGGAGAAGCCGCTGCTGTCTCGCCGTACTGCTTCAAGTATGCCTGTCCTGAACGGGTCCCCGCCGTAGGTTGGCTGGGCTCTGTGGCCAGGACTATTGTTTCCTCTTCTGAGTCAGTCAGCGAGGGAACATCAGTGTCCGCTTCTCGAGAGGAGGCGCATATCACATGGCAAGATGAAGCCTTCCCTTTGCCTTTGGACTTCCTGTTGGTCACAGTCGTCCATTGTTGCTCGTCGACGAGGTCAGGGTGGACCCACATGATTTCCCCTCGAGGTGTAGGGACGGGTACCAAGCCTTTCTCCTGCTGCTGATGAGGGTCTGTGTTGACCACCCTCAGTTCACCTTTCGGGACAGAGATCACCCCCACGGGTGTCGGGGGTCGTGTCCCAAACTGGAGAATCGACGTCATGTTGGCCGTCATCTTCTTCTGCTCCGGTCGGAGTTTTAATACCTCCGCGTCAATCAGAGCTTGAAGGATGTCCTTAAAGACGTAGCAGCTTTTGGTAGGATGACCGAGCATCCTGTGGTATAAGCAGTAGGTGGGATTGTCGGTCTTGCCGACTTCCTCCGGGCGCCTAATTTCAGGGAGCTTCAGTTGATTGCTCTTGTTGAGTAGCTTGAAGAGCGAATCGACGTGTTCCTCCTTGAAGGAATACTGCTTGTTGGGGCGTGGCTGGCTTGAAGAGCCACTTGCCCTGCCTGTTTGAGGTTTGGTGGGAGATTTGGTCTCCGTCGCCAAATTATCCTTCCGCTTCGTCTGGAGGGAGGTGTCTGGTGCACGCCTTGTCGACCTCTCTGGCCTGGGCTTGCCTTCTTCCGCTCTGACGCGGGCGACAATCTCCTCAGCCTGTTCACCTTGCTGGACTAATTGTTTCCAGGTGCGACTTTCAGCAACTCCTATTTGAGTAAGGAGTGAGGTTTGGAGATTATGGCGACATGTTTCCACCAGGGTGGCCTGGGTCATGCCGCTTGGACATCGGAGTGCCATGTTCCGAAATCTTTCTACGAAAGACTTGACGGACTCTCCCTTTCGCTGTTTTGTAGCTAAAAGGGTAGGCATTGTGACCTCCGAATCATCTTCGAAGAAGCGTGTTAGAAACAGCTTCTCCAAGTCGCCCCAGTTCTTGATGGAACCTTCCGGGAGCTTCATGAACCATTCAAAGGCCAACCCTTTCAGGGTGCCGATGAACAGTCGCGCCAGGATGGCATCGTTATCTACCACATTCCCGGTCTGGGATTTGAAGTAGTAGATGTGCTGGTTGGGTGACCCCTTCCCGTCGAATGCTTGGAGAGTTGGAGCCTTGAACTTAGGAGGGTACGGGACTAAGTCCCACTCGGCCGGATAGGGCCGGACCACTCCTGCTTCTTGGAGGCCTTTACGGTTGGTAAGGGCCTCGAGGCGCTGCTCCAGTTGACTCATTCTTTTAGCATGAGCCTTTCCCGGGTCTGGGTCGCTTCTTGCCTGCGACGAGGGCTTGGACACATCCGAGGTAGATCGCCGTGTCTCGTCAGAAGATTCGGAGGGTGGGCTTTCTCCCTTTCTCCCTTTCCCCTTCGGTCGTCTAGGAGGAGATCTCGCTCTTTCTTCAAGCAATTTCTCAAGCATATGCTTGAGGGAGTCAATGGATCTCTGTTGAGAGGCGATTATATCCATCTGGTGCTTCTGCGTCTGCTCTAAACGCCTGGTCGTCTCCTCAGGAGTGTCGGCCATGTAGGCGGAAGCCTCCTTCTCGACGGAAGAGTTTGAAGCCTGCGACTCCACTATAGCGGAGTGAGAACCACCCATTCTAATGCCGCGGGCTAAGGCATTATAGTCAATTGGGGGAATGGCCCCTGTCCGGGTGCGAGTGTGTTGATACACCCCCTCCGGTTCAGAGTCAGATTCCTCAGAGTTGACCATTAGTTGTTTTCCCTTGCTTCTGCTAGTCATGTTTGCAGTAAGCTCCGGGTATTCAACATCTGAGAAGGTTCTCCTCCTGTGGGAGCGTCTTCTCTTGGCTGATGGGGGAATCAGGGTCAGCTGTCTAATTAGAGACGGCTAGTGCACGCCTGACTCGCAATGGCATCCAGAGAGCATCTGGATGAGCTGTTGACAGCAGCATGGAGAAGTGGTCTGATTGGCACTCCTTTTCCTTGTCAAATAATCCCTCAAATCTGTGGGAGGGGGATTAAAGAGACTGGTCTCGCAACGTCGACGACGGGAGACAGTCATGTGCTGTTCAGCCTGGACACCGGTTTCAGAAACGCGGCCGTTGCGTCGCGGCTGCGTCACGCGCGTCTGGCGTCTCTGTTGATATGAGACGCGACTTTCGCGTTGCTGTCTGCTGCGTTGGAGCAGAGAGACTTGGGAGAGAGTGGGCTGCTGGGCCCCACGCCTATGGGCGCGTGCTTCCTGCGTTTGACAAGACGCAGAAGCTTCGCTTTGGCGTGTGGCAAGTTGGTCTCCAGAAGGCCCAACTTGGGGAGTCTCGCGTTTGGGTCGCCAAACGCGGATCTCTCGCACTGGACGAGGTGCGGGCAAGGCATCGGATCGTACGCTGCGTTCAACCCCAGTCAGAAAACCAACGGTTCCGACCGAGTGTTGACGCGCGCGTCTTCTCTGTCGACGCTCGGCATTCCGATTGCGCCGTGGAGGAAGAGAGAAGCCAACAACTTCCTGGTTTGTAGAACCAGGGGTGTTTGCCACGCGGGTCTCCTGAGAGACGCTGACGCGGACGTTCTGTGCGACACGGTCGATCGCACCAGTAGATGTGCCGGGGACCACGCGGGCCTTCAGAGAGGCGTTGGCGCGTGTGTTCTGCGCGACGCGGTTGATCGCAGCAGAGGAGTCTGAGGTTACGCGGGCCTTCTGGGAGGCGTCGGCGCGTGAACCAAACTTGGCACAGTGGGCAGCAGGAGCACCCGACAGAGCCTCAGATTGGGCTTCAGGGGGCTGTCCACTTGAGACCCTGCGGCAGACGCGGGTCTTTGGGCTCTTGGAGCCAGAAGAGAGGAACTCTTCATACTTCGCCTGGTCGAACTCGACGACGAGGGATTCGACCATTTTCCCCTTACGGAAAACGTCATCTTGCACCACGGTGCGCTCGTCAGTAACGAAGGTAGTCCCCAGCGGAGTCGCCATCTCTTGTAGGGGCCGGAAAATTTGGTGGTCGGAGAAAGTGGTTTTAGCTGTAAAAGATTTCCTTGATTCAAGCGAAACGATTACAACCAAAAGAACTACTCTTCCCTCTTTTCCAGTTACAAGGGAGGGAGGATGTCTGAATCTTCCCTTTGTTTAAGGCTGGGTTCTTCGTGTGGCGATGGAGAGTGAATCTTGTTCTCCGTTGACCAGATGACCGTCCTGGACCGTCGGGGGTCTTCTCTTCGGTCGGTAGAAAGAGTAACTCAGCTCCGTCTACCAAAACTCTCAAAGAGGAGGTAGGCGAAGAGCGGCTAGTACTCAGTAAGCTCGCTGAAGAGTCGTGCTTCTCTCTTGATGATCCTCCTGCCTGGATTCGATCGATTTTGATGATGCCTTATCTCAAAGCTCTCTCTCTCTTCAAAACTCCAATCTTCTCCCAAGCTTCGATCTTCTCAAAGTTCTCTCCCTTCTCCAAAACTCCGATCTTCTCCCCAGCTTCGATCCCCTCTTCATAGCAAACAAGGCTATTTATAGGGGTCTCAGGGGGTGAAGGTGCCTCCTGAAAACGCTCCCGAATGAGGGGCCACTACCCGCTACATGCGCGGTGACTGGCCCCGCAATCAGGGCAGTTGCAACTGAGACGCGGGCGTCGGGCCAAACGCGCCTTGAAGTTTGAGACGCGGGCGTCGAGCCAAACGCGCCTTGAAGTTTGAGACGCGGGCTTCGGGCCTTCACGTCTGGATGCTGAGGCGCGGGCGTCGGGCCGACGCGCCTTGATGCTGAGACGCGGGCTTCGGGCCGACGCGTCTGAACGTTGAGACGCGGGTGTAGAGCCAACGCGTCTTAATGCTGAGACGCGAGCATCGATTCCTCGCGTCTAGAGCTTGAGACTCTGCTTCCTTAATGGCTGGTCTGTTAGTCATTTTTAGACAGCCTACAAGTCATCCAGTCCATTTAAAATATAATTTCGGTAAAGGAAGTCTTATTGAGTCCATGCATTAGTTGCGGGCTCTGGTGGATCTTCTTGCAGGAATCTGGCCAGATGAAGAGTGGTCAAGTAGAAGAGCATCTTCTATTGCCACCTCTTGAATTCTGTGCCGTCAAATTTTCCTGCCTTCTCTGGCTTCGGGTTAGGAAGTGGAGTTGGCATCAAAGCTTGTAGCTGCATGTTTGGTGCCTTGCTAGAGCTATCTTGATTAGTCTCAGACATTTTCTGCAAGTTCAAGCAGAACAGAAGTAAGAAACTTCAATAACTTAATTGTCTTAAGAATGTTGGTTTCTGCTTAACAGGAATCAATCTGACAACTATTCAAGATCACTGAAATATCAACAATCTAATTGGCCAGGTCGGCAAATATCAGTGGGAGGTTTTCCGTTCAAGAGAACGTTCCTTAATTTAAGAACCACCTTTCATTTCCTTCCTTGGTTAAACACCAATTAGACTGAACCTAAATCTGTCTCGATATACTGAATATCAGTATATCCCATGTATAAAGAAATTAATTCACTTATACAGTACTTGGAGTGAGGTACGCTTAGAGCGAATCTCCTTAAGACAATTACGTCCCCCGCACCGGTGCTAACGGGTTACTGGACGCTGGTCTCCCAAGATACAACACTCCTTCACGGTATTTGGATAGCACTACCAAATCACCGTACGGTCGAACCGTAGTCAACCAGTACCTTCACAGGATCGTTGAAGCAGCGGGACAAAGACAAATTTCGGGTGAATATTTGCCTTTACTTTGGAGAAGCACCCACTGTAGAGGAAGAAGGAAGGTTGAAGAATATTCTTCTTCAGAAGTCTCAGATTCAGACAATAATTCTATTAAAGAATCTGTTGAATTTTCTGAGCCCTCTTTCAGAACGAATTTTGCAGAATCTTCTTTGGAAGTCGCTTCGGAAACTGACTTTCCCACTTCACGCCGGAAGTTGCTTCAGAACTCCACTTCCCAGTTCAGAACGCAGAATCTTGCTTCAGAACTCAGAGAGAGAGAGAGATTATTTCTCGTTTTGTTTGGTGTGTCTGAGAAAGAGAAACTGGAGCGCTATTTATAGCGCTCCAGGAGGGGCCAACGGGTCCGAACCCAACGAAAGGTTGCGACGGTTCGGTCTGAACAGCTGCAACGGTTCGACCCAACAGTCGCAACTGACGCGGAGCGGGTCCTGTTGGCGAGCGGTTTGGATCTGGAGCGGAGCGGGTCTGGTTCGGGTAGCGATATGCTCGCAACCCATACCCGTAGACCTGATTCAAAAAGAACCAGGCTGGGTACCGAACCCGGGCCCGAGCCCGGCCGGCCGGCCGCCGCCGCCGCCAGCGGCGGCGCGCGCGCGCACGTGCAGGCATAGTTCCCTCCCAATCGCGCGCGAAAACTCCAAGTACCCAAAGGGCACGCCCTTTGTTCTCAATTTTCTCTATTTATACACCACGAACTTCCATCCCATGGCCAATGTGGGACTAAATGCTTTTAGCTACCTTTGGTCCCATTTTGATTTTGAATTAGGCAATCTTTATACTTGAATATCTCATTCATTCGAAGTCGGAATTGAACATGTGAATATACCACGTTCATCCCCAATGGAAGGAGAACACACTCCAACCATCATCCAATTGATTCGATCAACGGATCTCGCCATAATTCAACTCAAAGATTCACATTAATATTCTTCATATTCCAACAGTAGTTTCATATAAACACCACCATAATACGAGAGCAAGATAACCCTTTATTGAAACTTATATCTCACATGCGTGGACTTGAGCTCAAAGGAGTTAAATGTAAAAGAGTTCGGTTCATGTGTGTGAGTCACACACACATATTATAAGAAGATTAATCTCGTGTTGACACGTAAGATTAGCTCTATTATAATATTATAAGAGGTACAACGAATTTAAATGTTTTTTGTCAATCAAACTTGTGACCTTCGTCTCTATCGCGTAGTATAGCTACGTTAACAAGAGGCATGGCTCAAACTTGTGACCTTCGGCTCCTTCAACATATCATGCACCCACTGACACTCTGATACGATATTTTTGTTGCAAGTGTTTTCTGTCAATCAAGTACACACATGCACACAACAATCATATAATTAAGCCATGGCCATTGGGCTCCAGCCATGCAGGAGCAAACCAAACCATGGCCAGCACCTGTGACACATGCAATGATGAAATGACAAAGTGAAACGCTAAAATGCTCCACTACATAACATCATCCTCATGAGATATCATCACAAAGGAATTAGAGAGAAGTGATGACAAGCAAGAAGAGCACTGGTTGCCAAAAGTTCCCACCTGTAGCCAGCACAAAAAAAGCTAGAGCTATTAATAAAAATCTTTATAACACATTGTGCATTGCATCCAACATCAAACCTATCATATTCATCATGTACACACCCTTCAGCCAAAAGAAGAAGAAGAAACAAATGTGAGTAGAACTTGTAATGTTACACAAAATCAAACTATCTTTGAGTCATGAGCCGATCCGGGAACAGTTTGTAGCAATTCCTCTCTACCTCCGGGCTGCTCGATTTTTATTCGAGACAGAGGAGGATGAAGAAGAAGAAGAAGATGGGGATTGATCCTGGGCGATATGGCGAGGGAACTCCGAGAGCATTTGGACTACCTCCCTCATAGTGGGTCTCTCTACGCTGTTTTCTTGGACGCATAACAGCGCGACGAAGAAGACATGCATCGCCTCTTTAACGGGGACCGTGCTTAGTCTCGAGTCCAAGATCACTTCCACATGCCCTTTGCAGCCCGCGGTGGTTCTCTTGGACCATTGAACTATGTCGACGCCGTCCCCAAAGTCCCCCACGGGGCGGCGCCCAGTGATGAGCTCTAGAAGGACTACTCCAAAGCTGTAGACATCACTTTTCTCGTCCACCTTGAGGGTGTAGGCATACTCTGCATAAAACAACATAAACATTTATATAGGTTTAGTAAGAATTTTTATGATCATATGTAGCTTTACACAACCTATCATGAGTCTGGTGTGAGAACTGTAATGGACTGGTTGATAGCACCAGTAGTGAGAGTGGCAAAAAAAATTCTTCTCATGTGTGACTTTGTGATGACATTACATATGAGTTGTACATCAGAACTAATGCAAAGAAAGGACTTAATTCTTATTACTCTCTATTGTTGTTATTAGTACAACAATTGAGTTTTGTTGGTTCTAATTCTTTGATCCAAGTGATATGGAATTTGGATACCAAAAAGTTCACCAAGTTAACTCTATATTTCAAAACATATTCAAGCAAGCCATAAAGGGGGGCATGCAATGATGCTACCATGTCCACTTATAGTATTAAAGAATGTCATGGGTAAACATAGACATTAGCAACTTAATTAAACATCATAATTATGTCATTATCAATGGAAGTAGTGGGGGGAAACATTCCCTCAAATCCCAAGGAAAGCATATCCACCACCAAATCAAAGAATACAAAACACAAGAAATGAGAGGATCCGATATATCTCAAACACATATAATAATAATGCGTGTGTGTGTTTTTGTGTGCATATGCTTTAGTTTACTAAGTTTTTGGCATTTTCTAGTGCAAAAACTTTCACAAGGACCAAAAGATCTCACTTTGGCTAGTGTTGAGCACATGCTCGCTTGCGAGTCAAAAGGATTGTTCCAATTTTTAGAGAGAGAGGAGGAGAATTCCTTTATTTTAGTTTTTCTCTTTCTTAAAAGCCGAAACTGCTACTGTGTCGGCTTTTGAAGGTGTCAGATGTGTCGGATGTGTCGCTGACTCGGACTTCCATTGCAGGCGGTACGACTCCCGGTACCGAAACAGGTGGGGGCCCGAAACAGGTGGGGGGCGTATCGGTGTCAGATGGGCATTGTGGACAGAAAGTGACCCGACCTCCGCCCCCTTTTATGCACTTCAGTACATGTTTTTTCAAATTGTCATGCTTTGTCTCGTGTATTTTGCATTTACAACCCTTTAACTAACTAAATTTATATTTTGAATCTAAACATGCATAAATCTAAATGAAATATACCTGGCGCAATGTAGCCGTAGGATCCGGCGATCGCCGACATGGACTCCGACGCGCCGCCGTCCTGCAGGAACTTGGCGAGGCCAAAATCCGCCACGTGTGCCTCAAACTTCTCATCCAGCAAGATGTTGTTGGACTTGACATCCCTGTGCAGAATCGCGGGACTGCAGTCATGGTGAAGATAACATAGACCCCTGGCGGCCTCTATCGCTATCCTGTACCGGCGGTCCCACCCCAGGAACCCACCTCGTTTCCCGTGCAGCACTTCCCCAAGGCTCCCGTTGCTCATGAACTCGTACACCAACACGTTGGTCTCCGAGTTTGTGCAGATCGCCAGCAGCCTCACGATGTTCCTGTGCCTGATGTTGCCAAGTGTCCTGATCTCGGCCCGGAACCCGTGATCGTGGCCGTTGGATCCGAGCCCATCAGTCTCTTCACCGCGATATTCTCACCCCCGGGCGTCGTGCACGTGTACACCACCCGGCCCCACCGCGCCCGATCACGTTGGAATCCTTCATGCACTCAGTTACATCACTTGCGCGGAAGCTCACTTTCTGGAACGCGGTGAGCCGCCACGTGGCGGACCCGCTGGATCGCCACCTGTACGACCGGGCTTTCACGATGGCGGCCACGGCGAAGACCAGCGAGCAGAGGAGGAGGCCGAGGGCGAAGACTAGCTTGAAATCGGCCCGGCCGCGCTGGGCCGGGCCGGCCGGGTCGAGGGTCGAGTAGTTGCATGGGTTGTTGAGGACCGGGCCGCAGAGCCTCGGGTTGCCCGCGAAGGAGGATGCATTGAAGTAGAGGAACTGGCCGGTATCGGGCAGCCTGCCCGAGAGCTCGTTGAAACTGAAATCCGCGGAAGTGAGGCTTTTCATCGCACCGATTCCTCTCGGAATCGATTGATTGAGGTGGTTTCTTGACAGGTTCAGGTAGTTGAGGTTCCCAATTTCGGCGAGTTGGGGAGGGATTTGGCCAGACAGGTTGTTTTGGCTGATGTCCAGGTAAGTGAGTTCGGTGCAGTTACCGATCTCGGGAGGAATCGGGCCGGAAAGCCAGTTACCGCTGAGGTCGAGTTTCAGGACTTTCCGAAGCTGGCCTAATGAGCTAGGAATCGGGCCGTCGAACCGGTTGCCACTCAAAAGGAGACATTCAAGGGAAGTGAGATTGGAAATGGAACTCGGTAAACGACCCGAAAGCAAATTGTTCGACAGATTGAGCTGGGACAATGGAGTTGGGCTCTGAGCAGGATTCGGGTTCTCGGAAATGGAACCAGAAAGGTATTGTTGTGGAGCTCAAGTAACTCGAGTTCCGGCAAGTAGAGGAAACCCGAAGGAATGGTTCCATTCAAATAGTTCTGGCCTAGCCTCACTCTAACCAAGCTCAAACACTCGCCTAAGCTCTCAGGCACAGGACCAAACACGAAATTTTTAAACAGAATGAGGATTTTGAGCTGATTGTTTGAGCAGAGTTTGTTGGGGACAGTACCAGTGAGCTTGTTTGACGAGAGATCGAGCACCTGAATCCTCCATTGGACCCCAGGTTCTCCGGTAAAACTCCGGTGAAGTTGTTCATGAACAGCTCGAGCTTCTCCAGGCTCGGGAGCTCCGCCACAAACTCCGGTATCGACCCATGCAGTCGATTCAGGAAAAGATTCAGCAGAACCAACTTCTTCAGCCGATGAACTCGGTCGGAATCTCTCCGGTCAGCGCGTTGTAAGAGAGATCGAGAAAGACCAAGTTCGTCAAGTTCCCCAGCGAGGCCGGGATCGGGCCAGAGAGCAGATTGGTGTGAAGAAAAAGCGTGTCGAGCTCCGCCAGATTGCCCAGCCGAGCAGGGATTTCTCCGTCGAGGCTGCAGTTGGAGAGGTCCAAATGGACCAAGTTGGTCAGCGAACCGAGCTCAGCAGGAATCCCCCCATCAAACACATTGAAGTAGCCCAAATAGAGCTGTTTCAGGCTCGTCAAGTTGCCCAACTCGCCGGGGATTCGCCCATTGAGATCGTTCCCGTTTAAAGACAAGTACTCCAGCTTCTCCAACTTCCCGTAACTCGGTGGGATTCTTCCGTAAAAGAAGTTCCCGCCGAGGTCCAGATACCAAATACTTCTGAGATTGACGATGTCAGCTGGAAGCAGTGCAGTGAAGTTGTTGTCGTAGGCGTCGAACACTTCCAAACTCGGCAGGCTCGAAAAGTCCCAATCCAGCCCGCCGCTGAACGCGTTCATAGATATGTTGAGGGTCCGAAGACTGGGCAAATTCGACACCGTGATCGCCCCGCTGAACTCGTTTCCGGCGAGGGAAAGGTTGACAGGGACTTGAGCCCGGAAATTTCGATGGAAGAGGAGCAGGAGATGTTTGCATCGGTGAGGTCGACAGACACGACACGTGTTTGATCTGGGTTGCACTGAACTCCGGTCCACGAGCAGACCGAGGCCGGGTCAGAAACGGGCCACGTGGGCAGTGCAGGGGCTAGAGAGGAGAGAGCAATGGCGTCGGATCGAGAGAGGAGGAGGAGGAGGTTGTGGGCGTTAGAAGAGAGAGGATGAGGCAGAGGAGGAGAGGGGCCATGCTGAGGCTTTTCACGGGGAGTTGAGTTCATAGAGGTTGGTGATCAGATCATATAAGAGTAAGCGAGAGAAAGGGGAGGGAAAAAGGGGAAGGAATCTGAGAAGCTTCAGGGGTGATCGAGTCTCTGAAAAATAGAGGAGAGGCTTCACATTGAAGAGAGGATAGAGAGAAGATAGAGAGTTTCTGCCTTTTTTTCTCTTCAATAATAGCATAATCTGGTTCTGCTCACTGAGATGAGGGACTTTTGTATGTGCTTCTTTGGCTTGGCAAAAAGCAGAGAGAGAGAGAGAGAGAGAGAGAGAGAGAGAGAGGAGAATTTAAATTTAGAGCTAAAAACAGCCGTTGGTTGACAGGAATTTTAAATTTTTTTCCGAGTTGGTCAGACCGAGCGAATTTTCAAGCATCAAGAGGATTTTCTGGAATCATATAATTACTTCTGTCCATATTCATACAAAAAAATATTAATGAAGAAAACGAAAGCAGTGAGTTTTTGAGATGAGCACTACAGTGTCTGGTCTTTGTTTTTGCTTGGGCCAAACGTTGCAGCGACCAGACAAACAGTACACTGCAATTAAAAGTCAAGCTTGGATTGTACTTGTACTGGCCACCCTCAAGTATTTTAACTGAAAAAAAAAACTATGAAATAGGAAGAAAAAATTATATGATTACATGGACGTGATCTCTCTGGCATTAGAACTTCAGTGCATGTAAAGCAAAGAAATTTGATTATAGCTGAATCATTATGTCCTGATAACTTGGATCAAAACACCTGAAACCCCATGTCCCTGAGAGAGAGGCCTTTGCTGTAATACAACTTAGGAAATGGGGGTGAGATTTGTAAGTATAATTATAACAACAATGATGACAATAATATTTTATTTACAACCAAAGGGTGTGGAACAAGGAATCACTAAAGCATTTGTCTGCTTTATTCTTTGCCTCCCAAGGGGAAGAGAGAGAGAGAGAGATGTATAGTATTAAAGAGAGGAGAGGGGAGGCTGGCAAAAAAGAAAGGGAGAAGGGGATTAGATCCCCCTCTCCACTTCAAAAGAAGCTAAAGTAATCAATCTTAACATGGCCCCCTCTTCACATGGGAAAGAGTGAACTTGTTATCATATGAGCTTTGAATTGGAACCTCTCCCCCTCTCTTTTCCCTCTTGCACTCACGTCCCAAAGTAACCTTCTTTACTTTGTGTTTCCATCTTCTCCTTCCTTCTTTTCGAGGAGAAGTATTCGGTATGTCCGTTCTATCTGAGCTGGCGTATTCGTATAGGAAAGAAGTAGACTGTACTCTTATTCAAACAATCAGTAGATCCTTTACATGTAAGCAATCAGAATAGTAGTTAGTATACCGCGCTAGGTACCCTCTTGCTCTTCTCCTCCTCATTGTTTTTCTAGCAGACATATTATTCCTATACCTGGTGTATCAACACAGGAGAGAGATAAAGTGTCTCTATAGTATAGAGCATGTTAACCGTCTATGTGATGCAGGAAGAGAAACACGACTAACAGCAGGATAAAACAACTGACTTGTCGACAAACTTCTTTTGGACTATCGACAAGCGTTTCCCGAGAGACTGGAGATTTCAGACCTGTCGACAGCGCCCTCTTCTGGACAGTTGACATGCTTTCTCTGAAAGTGAGGGTTTGTAGTTTTCCCCTTCAGCTGTCAACAGCCCAGCCCTATTACGTATCAGGGTGTTTGATTTAGATTAGGATTTTATTTTTGGGTCTGATTTGGACTCCAATTGATTTTCTGTTTCTTTATTTTGAATTTAAATTACCTAAAGAGCTTAGAACTCTTTTTCTTTCCTTTTAAGAATAGATTATAGTTTTCAAGTAGGAGTAATACTCTTTTGTAAGCTTATATAAAGGCCATTGTATTCTTATTTTTTTAATCAATCTATTATTCAACTTTTAATCAATAAACTTTGAGTTTTTCCTCATATTTGCTCGTGAATAGTTGTTCCTTTTTGTCTCATGAATTTGGATCGTTCTTACTCGTGGTTTCGAGTAGTTACCCCTACCTAGAAATCTCTTCAGGTTCGTCAGTGCTAAAACAAGATCTAACATGCATCGTTTGTCTTTTTCGCTTTCCCATCTGCATCAAGTGGTATCAGAGTTATGCCTACTTTCCGACGATGGCAGGAGACGATGATGGATTGCCAGGTCTTTTTTCTATAATGGGCACTGCTGCAAGGAGGGGCAATACCTTCACAAGGATGTCTCTCAAGGTTGATGATCAAAGTCTAGTCGATGGTACGTATCGAAGCGGACATGATCGTCAATCATATCACTGATGCAGGAAGAGAAACACGACCAACAACCCAAAACCACTGACTTGTCGACAGCCTTCTTTTAGACTGTCGACAAGCTTTTCTCAAGGGACGGGAGATTTCAGACTGTCGAGAGCGCCCACTTTTGGCCTGTTGACAGGTTTTTCCCCAAAGTGAGAGTTTTACAGTTTTCATCTTTAGCTTTCGACAGTCCTACTGCATATCAGTGTGTTCCATTTAGATTAGGATTTTATTTTGGGTCTAATTTGGACTCTATTATGTTTCTTTATTTTGAACTTAAATTACGCAGATAGATTAGGACTCTTTTTCTTTTCTTTTAGAAATAGATTATAGTTTTCAAGTAGGAGTAGTACTCATTTATAAGCCTATATAAAGGTCATTGCATTCTTATTTTATAATCAATCTATTATTCAACTTTTAATCAATAAACTTTGAGTTTTTTCCTCATATTTTCTCGTGAATTCGAGTTGTTCCTTGTTGGCTCATAAATTTGGGTCGTTCTTACTTGTGGATTCGGGTAGTTACCCCTACTGGGAGATCTCTTCAGGGTTCGTCAGTGCTAGAACGTGATCTAACCCGCATCGTTCATCTTCTTCGCTTCCCGTCTACGTCAAGTGGTATTAGAGGTTTGGCAAACGCTTCGACGATGGCCAAAAATGACGATGAGCAATTAAACCTGTCTACAAAGATGTATACTTTTGAAGGGGGCTCAGCATTCTTGAATTAACCATGGGCGTTGTGGTCTAGGAACTCAAGAATCTCTCCCTCAAGCTTGACGATCGAAACCTTGCCGATAGTAAGCACCGAAGCAGATTTGATCATCCAGCGAACAACTCTCCATCACTACCTCCACCTTCATTAGGTAATCATCATCTGCCACCACTGCCTCTCTCAAACAATCCCACCCACAACCCCACCACTAAACCAACCACCTCCGATTCAACCACCCCCGCTGCTATCACCCCCATATCAACCACCCTCGGATCCATCACACTCAAATCAACCACCCTCATATCATTAATATCAATACCCTACACCATAAAACTACCCACATCGACCATCTCTACATCACACATCAACTAATTTTCTCAACTACCACTACTACACACCCTTGCAACCATCAGCGAGTTTACAGCTTGTGTTGTTCATAGGTTACAGTGCAAGCAAAAGACCCCCGACACTACAACGACAATCAATCTTTACTTGAGGTGTTCAGTCAAAAAGCAAGGTATGCAACTTTATCATTGATAACGAAAATTGTGAGAATCTTATTTCTAGAGTACTTGTGGACTACTTGAAGATAGAAATGGAACCTCATATGCATCCTTACACTATTGGTTGGATCAAAAAAGGACCTCTTTATCAAGACAATAAATCGATGTCATGTTCCTATTTCAATTGACAAATATTATCAAGAATTGTTACTTGTGGTGTGGTTGACATGGACATATGTCATATTCTTTTGGGGAGATCATGGCATCATGATATTAGTACTACCCACTGAAGTAAAGAGAACTCTATATGTTCAATTGGAAGGGTAAAAGATTGCAATGAGGCCAATTCTACCAGCCCCAAAGTCTAAAAAAGAAGAAGAGCCTCAGCTCACATCCGTATGCAATCAAGGCGAATTTTTCGTGGAGCCAAAGGAGGTCAAGCAAGACATTATTTTAAAAGAAATATCTCCGAATGCTGAAGTTCTCAAAGAGGTAGACAAATTATTGGAGGAATTCAAAGAAATTGTTCATGACAAGTTTGCGAACATCTTACCAACATCATGGCACATCTATTCTTTATGATTTCGAGAATTCTTTCATGTGGAAGGAGAGTACTAGAGATGAAAGCTTTAGCTTCTTCGAGTTCATATCACCTACTATCAGCATGTGGGCGCAACGTGTTCCCCAAGACGAGCACCAACCAATTGGCATTGATTACTAACAAATTGAAGATGAAGATTCAATGACGCAACATTACATGGAGTTTGATGAAGACGAATGAAGATTTTGAAATCACAATTTTTCTCAAGCAGAATTTGATAAATCTAATAAGAAGTATAAAACAACCACTAGCAAGGAGAGGCGAGAAAAACTCTTCGAGGAGAAAAATGTGATGATGGTATATTTGAGGAGAGGAAGAATTCCAACTTAAGAGTCCCTACCAAACAGTTATATCCTGATAGGAACTCGATGATGAGTTCTTTTGAAGAGAGAGAAACTGATGCAATTTGAGCAACACGACTAACAACATGCCAAAACAGTTGACCTGTCGATAACCTTTTTTTGGACTGTCGACAAACTTTTTCGAAAGACAGGAGATTTCAGACCTGTCGACAGCGCCCTCTTCTGGCCGTCGACGAGCTCTTCCCGAAAGTGAGGGTTTTGCAATTTTTTCCTTTAGCTGTAGATAACCCCTTCAGCTGTCAACAACCCTATCGCGCATTAGGGTATTTGATTTAGGTTATGTTTTGTTGTTGGGTCTGATTTGAACTCCAATTGATTTTCTGCTTCTTTATTTTGAATTTAAATTACATAGATATATTAAAACTCTTTTTCTTTTCTTTTAGGTGTAGATTATAGTTTCCTAGTAGGAATAATACTCTTTTGTAAGCCTGTATAAAAATCATTGTATTCTTATTTTATAATCAATCTATTATTCAACTTTTAATCAATAAATTTTGACTTTTTCTTTATATTTCCTCGTGGATTCGAGTTGTTCCTTGTTGGCTCGTGAATTTGGGTCGTTCTTTCTCGTGAATTCGAGTAGTTATCCTTACCTAGAGATCTCTTTAGGGTTCATCATTGTTAGAACGAGATCTAGCTCGTGTCATTCGTCTACTTCGTTTCCTCTTCTGCGTTACTATGATAAAGAGTTACAGTCTAGCTCTTTCCTACACACGGTGCACTTACGTGAAATCGACAGGGTGCGCTGGATACTTTCTCCTTTTCCAGGCTTGTAAGGTTATTGCTGCGGCAATGGATCCACCCTGGCTACGGGTCACTTTGGACACACAATGGCATCTGATGCTACCCTTTTAGGACTTTCAAGTGTGCATCAAGGAGGGTAAGGGTGCCCTTATGAGAGAGGTCACCATCTAAGCCTTTTGTGACAATGCGAGGGGAGTGGTGTGGCCGCGGACTTGATGGAGTGAGTATGGCAAATGTTAGTGGCTAAAGAGATGATCCAATGAGATGGGCACAACAGTGGAGAGAGCTGCTTTAGTTTGTGAGTGAGTTACAGAATTTTTAGTGCAGGCTTTGGGTAGGGTCTTTACCCTTAAATGACACACATTTTTTCTGTCAGTACTGTAAAGTTCAGCTAATTACAGTTTCCAGGAAGGTGCATTAGCCTTGAGTGAGTCTTTTGCCTGGAGGGCATGCAAAGTACAATCTTTGTGTCACAGGGATTGATGCTAAATTTGATGCACTCTATCCATGTATAAGAGTGATACATGTATAGCAAGCTCGTTTGGTGGAGCATCGCCGTAAATTGTACACGCGATCGCTTTTAGATTGGTGGATCCTACATCATCATGATACATATCCCTTATAATGTTCGCATCCCATCATATGTTTGAACAATTTCTAGTATACTAGATAATAAATAAAAAAATACTACGCTGAATGGAGAAAAAAGATTCATGTAGTCTGACGCTCAGAAATGTAAATCAAATCGCGAACTTTGTAAAATAAAATGCATATGCATCGTATTTTGTGATATGCTCATGAGATTCTGATTTCAGTCCAAAGCTACAACATGCGTGTTGGCATTCTAGAAAATTATTATGACAAGGCTGCTTCTAATTACCTGCCCATCATTTTCCTATGAGAACATTCTCAAAATCCAATGCAATCCATTGTTGTTTGGAAGAAAGAGATCAGCCTTGGTCTAAAATCAGTGCAATGATCTCTCATGTCCTAGCAAAAGCCAAGCAACAAGCAGTCCATGACCCTCTCTTTTGCTTTAGCCATCAACAGTCCACTTCCATCTTATTATATTGCTATTATACTGAATCAAAGCAGTTTGTATGAACAAGCAAAGGCCAAAAGAACAGACATAAAGAGAAAGAAAAGAAAAGAAAAGAAAAAAAAGAAGGAAAAAAAAAACTCCCACAGATTTTGCTTTCACTTCCTTTTTTACCCTGGCTTCAAGGACAAGAGAGTATCTTTGGAAGGTGCCATGACTCTCTCTCTCTCTCTCTCTTTCTCTCCTCTCTCTAATATCTTTCTTTATCTTTCTCTTTCAAACTGACATGAGAGAGGAGATGAGAGAATCAAAGTGCATGCCAACATGCACAAGATTGAGAAAAAAGTGGTCTCCTTCAGCTCTTAAACAATGCATGCACTGGTTCCCTTCCTCCTTTTGAGATTTATCTCTCCTTGCCAAAGATTTCAGAGGCCAGTGGAGAATGCCCCCATGCAAGAGACCTACACAGTTGTGGTGTCATTGATACATCCATCAATGTCTCTGCATATAATGTGACCTCGATTGGCTAACCAACTTATTAGTGAGAGAGAGTTTGTCGTAGAGTTGGTGAAACTTGTGATGATTGTTCAGTAGTTGGGACAGGGTGATGAATTTGGAGACAAATGCTGTACGTTTCACCGTGTTTGGTTACTGGATGAACGTAGCAACAAGTGCCAGAAGGGACTAGAAAGTTGATAATATATATATATATATATATATATATATATATATATATATATATATATATAGGGAGCTGATCCTCTAAGAACGGTTCTCACGGATTTCTGTGAGAACTTTCACGTGGGTCGTCGGATCTGATAGATCAAATCAAATAAAACTAGATCTCTATCAGATCCGACGGCCCACGTGAAAGTTCTCACATGAATTCGTGAGAACCGTTCTTAGGGGATCAATTCACTATATATATATATATATAGAGAGAGAGAGAGAGAGAAATGTAAATAAGCTGACACAGGTGGCAACTTCCTCCTATGTCGCACTCAAAACTCAATTTCCCGAGTGAATTTTCAAGATCCGACCGCACATTATCATCTTCATATTCTAAGATATACACATATAAAAAATAAAGTGATTTGAAGTTTGTTTACTTCATTTTCTTTAGTTTCAAATATTAACGGTTTTTTAACAATAGAGCAAAATGGAACGATTAGATCAACGAGTAAACGAACTTCAAAACACTTTATTTTTTATATGTGTATATCTTAGAATATGAAGATGATAATGTGCGGTCAGATCTTGAAAATTCACTCGGAAAATTGATTTTTGAGTGCGACATAGGAGGGAGTTACCTCTTGTGTCAGCTGATTTACATTTCTCTCATATATATATATATATATATATAGAAAAATGTATATCAGCCCGCGGGCTGAGAGTACTCTCTCAGCCTGCGGTGACGTGGCTCAATTTGTCACCTCACTGACTTGCGGCCCGCTTTTAGGGAGAAGTTAAATTACCAAATACCCCTTATGATAACTTTTCCTTATTGTTTATTATTATTTTTTCCCCTTTTATTTTGCCGCTCTTTATAGGATATAAATTACTTTTCGCCTTATTTCTTTACCTCTTTTTTGTAAGATCTAGTTACTCCTTTTGAGCGTGGGATAAAATTTTTTTTGAAAATATAAAATCTTTTCAGATCAATCTTTTCAGCCTGCGATAAAATTCTACTTTATAGTTTATTTTTTTATATATAATGTAGTCAGAGTCTTTGGTCGCATTGTACATTTAAACTGCGACCTTAGTCAAAGTCTTTGGTCGCAGTGTACATGGTGAAATGCGACCAAGGTCGCAGTGTTGTTATTGATAAAGATGGCCAGCAACTGCAATCTAGGGTTGCATTACATGGACTGCGACTTTGGTCGCAGTACGTTAAGTAATTAATTTTTTTGAATATAATGTAGTCAGAGTCTTTGGTCGCATTGTACATTTAAACTGCGACCTTAGCCAAAGTCTTTTGTCGCAGTGTACATGGTTAAATACGACCAAGGTCGCAGTGTTATTATTGATAAAGATGGCCAGCAACTGCAATCTAGGGTTGCATTACGTGGACTGCGACTTTGGTTGCATTACGTTGTCTGTTGTCTGATGCGACTTGGAGTAAGTCCGTGAGACGCGACCTGTCATAAAGATTTTATGAGATCTTTTAACGTCAAGTCTATGTTGACGAACCCCGCACCATTCGTTGTTTCCCGAAGCGGTTGTGTACGCGTCGGTTCTTCATTGGGTTTAGGCGTTAATGTCTTTTAATGCCAAACCGGCGCTGGCGGTTGGAGACCATTAATGCCGACGATTCTGATTAATGAACCATTAATTATGGTTATTATGGGCTGCCTATAAATAGGGCTCACCCTCTCCCTTTAACAGTCCATAATTAGACTGTTTTCTTTCGAGAGCAATTGCTCTGAGAATTTCCGTCTTCTTCAGAGTCTCTAACAGGGGCCTGCCTCCATGGATGAAGATGACCCTATTGACGAACTTGATCGATGTTCGTCCACAAGGGAAGAAGTCATAGACCTCACCGTCCACAAGGGAAGAAGTCATGGTCCTCGTCGTTCACAAGGGAAGAAGTCATGATCCCTGACGAGGACTTAATCCTCACCGAGATCTGCTCTGACTTGATGCACCAGTCAAGCTTGCTGGTAACGGATGGTCAGAGTGGGTATGGCGGCGGGGGATGTGGTGGATATAGTGGTGGGTAGCATACCTTGTGAGGTCTCACTCTCCCTCTCTTACCCCAGAAGTCACATCGAGGAAACTCCATGCTCACTGGATAACCTTCTGGTGAAGAGATGTTCATAAACGAAAGATTCTGCTGCCACCAGACCTCCAGGAGAAGATTGCTCTTAGTAGTCAACAAGGGCTCTTCTTGGCTCTTTTGATGTTTTGTCTTCTTGGCTACTTTGATGTTTAGTCTTCTTTGTAACACTCAATCTTATTGATTCTGCTGCCACCAGACCTCAAGAAGAAGATTGCTCTTAGTCAACAAGGGATTTTTTGATGTTTAGTCTTCTTGGCTACTTTGATGTTTAGTCTTCTTTGTAACACTCAATCTTATTGATTCTGCTGCCACCAGACCTCAAGAAGAAGATTGCTCTTAGTCAACAAGGGATTTTTTTTTGATGTTTAGTCTTCTTTTGTACTGCTGTATTTGTAACACTCAATCTTATTGTATAAGAGATCGTTTTGTATCATTTGCACATGCCTGGAGATAAATGCCTGGACATAAATAAAAAGCATATTTGTTTTTTTTAATAAACTACGAACTTTTTCGCAGCCATGCATTGCAAACAAAACAACTATGACCATAGATGACACTGCGACCAAGGTCGCATAAGATACATTGCAAACAGTAAATACTGCGACCAGGGTCGACGCTGTGAGCAAAGTCTGCGACTAAGCAACTGCTGCGGTGACGTGTCACCTCGTCGCAGTGTTGTTGTTGATTAAGACTAAAGACCAGCAATAGCGACCAAGATTGCAGATTATTTTTTTAAGACTGCGGCCATCAACTGCGACCAATGTCGCAGTGTTGTTGTTGATTATTTATAAAGACCACCAACTGCGACCAAGGTGTGATGTTGATTAAGAGTAAAGACCAGCAACTGCGACCAAGGTCGCTGTGTATTTTATTAAGACTAAACACCAACAACTGCGATCAAGGTCGCAGTTTATTTTATTAAGACTACGGTCGTTTATTTTATTAAGACTACGGTCAGAAACTGCGACCAAGGTAGCAGTGTTGTTGTTGATTAAGACTAAAGTCCAGCAACTGCGACCAAGGTCGCAGTGTATTTATTAAGTGTGCGTCCAGCAACTGCAACCAATGTCGCAACCTTTCATTTTAAAAATTTATAAGGGTGAAGTAATATAATTATTAACTGCGACCAAGGTCGCAGTATATTCGTTTAGCGTAAAATATTTAAAATGAAGGTTTGTAACAATTGTACAGCATTTTCAACCAAGACATAGTAGTAAAAAATGTAATTCACACAATTAACTTTAGAAAACAGATTTATATATATTTAAAAAAAAACAAAATACAATTTTTTTAAACTTCTAATCCTCGTCATCACCATCGTAATGAGAATATTTTTTTAAACTTCTAATCCTCGTCATCACCATCGTAATGAGAAAGAAGTTTGCGACTTTGGTCACAGTACTGAAGGAGGTCGCATTGCTATACGATAGCATGTTTCCTCCGGTATTCTTTATTCTGTATTAAGTATGCGACCATGAAATATTTTTTACTTTTCAATGCTAGAAGTTGCTGTCGTCATATAAAAGGGGTATTTTTGTCAATTTGTTTCACGATTGTTTAGGCGGGTTTTTTTTGATTTTTTTGGCGCCCACACTCTGCGACCGATGTGTGGCATATATTCAGCCACGTCCCGCAGGCTGAGAAACTCTCTCAGCCTGCAGGCTGAGGTACAGTAAGCCCATATATATATATATATATATATATATATATATATATATATATATATATATATATATATATATATATATATATATATATATATGAAAAAAATGTATATCAGCCTGCGGCTGAGAGAACTCTCTCAGCCTGCGGTGACGTGACTCAATTTGTCGCCCCACTAACTTGCGGCCCGCTTATGTGAAGAAGTTAAATTACTAAATACCCCTTATGAAAAGCTACTCTTTCGGTAACTTTTCGTTATTGTTTATTATTATTTGCCCAAAAGACAATTTTTGAAGCGAACGTTGTCAGACTTAGGTTATTGTTTATTATTATTTTTCCTCCTTTTTTTGCCGCTCTTTATAGGATTTAGCTTATTGTTTATAAATTACAGGTTTTAATTGTTTCAATTTTTTAAAAACAATTTCTTAAATATTGAATTTTTCTCTTTAGTCTATGTGATACTGCGATGTATAACACATGTTTTAAATTTTCAGAAATGCGACCGTATTAATATTCGGTCGCAATCTTATTTGAAAATAATCTCCGGCTGTGAAATCTTTTTTTTTTTGTATGCTTCTTAGGTCACAGTCTTTAGTAAGGAGTAATATAGATTTCTTCACATACGTATAACTGCGACTTAGGTCGCAGTCATTAATAAGGAGTAATATAGATTTCATCTTGTATTTAAAAATTTTTTTGTAACTGCGACTGAGGTCGCAGTCTTTAGTAAGAAGTAATATAGATTTCTTCTCATACGGATAACTGTGACTTAGGTCGCAGTCTTTAATAAGAAGTAATATAGAATTCTTCTCATACGGATAACTGCGACTTAGGTCGCAGTCTTTAGTAAGAAGTAATATAGAATTCTTCTCATACGGATAACTGCGACTTTGGTCGCAGTCTTTAATAAGAAGTAATATAGATTTCATCTCTTATGCGACCTTGGTCGCAGTTATATAACTTATATTTTAGACTACAGTGATATCTAAAAAATATTTATATATATGTAATTCGTGTAATTCTTTTTTGTAGGATATGAATGTACATGGAGAAATGTCTAGAAGCTCAGATAAGTTTATAGGGAAACAGTTCCTGTCGGATATGGAAGCATACAATTTCTACAATTCTTTTGCAAGGAATAGAGGTTTTAGCGTGAGAAGAAAAGGTACAGATAAGTCACGGAAGCCTCCTTATGAGATTATTTGCAGAAAATTTTGCTGCAACAAGGAAGGTTGTTGATTAAGACTAAAGACCAGCAACTGCGACCAAGGTCGCTGTGTATTTTATTAAGACTTCGGCCAGCAACTGCGACCAAAGTCGCAACCTTCATTTTAAAATTTTATTCGGGTGAAATAATTTAATTATTAACTGCGACATTGGTCGCAGTATATTCGTTTAGCGTAAAATATTTAAAATGAAGGTTTGTAACAATTGTACAACATTTCAACCAAGACATATTAGTAAAAACTGTAATTCACACAATTAATCTTAGAAAATAGAGTTATATATATTTAAAAAAACAAAATACAAATTTTAAACTTCTAATACTCGTCATCGCCATCATAATCAGATTCGTCGTCAATAGTATGACCGCTTTCGTCTTCCGTATCGCTTTCCGTCCCTTCCACCTCTTCAGCGATAATCTCCTCTTCACTTTCTTCCTCTTCATTGATGTATTTTGGTTCACCAATGAACTCCCAGAACGGGTCGTCTGTATCAAGCTCATCCTCTGACCCGTAGCGAGGTATATCTTCAGAACTATACATCCAATTATCATTAGATGATTGGCTTCTTTCCGGTTAAGACGGTGGAGAAGACATTTTCCGGTGAAGACGGTGGAGAGTAACGAGTTTCAGCAAAATCAATTTAGTATGTTTATAATCCTGTCCTGATGACCCTTTATATACTTTTAATCCCGGAATTCCAAAAGGTTTAAGCTCTCAGACCATGTGAATATCTCCCAAATTTATTTTCTACCTTTTCTCAAAAATTGTATACTTCCTAGGTGACTGTTCAGTTATCCAAAACAGTTTAAAAGTTAATACACTATAACTTTAAATTACTTTGAACTCTAAAACAGTTCATTATTGCGACCATAGTCGCAATGGGAACTGATAAATGATTAAGTAACTGCGACCATTATCGCTGTCTCGATTAAAGTATCGCCTTATAAGGAAACGCTGTAACTCAAACAGGTCATTACTGCGACTTTGGTCGCAGTACAATTGCTGAACGCATGTTTGTTTCTAATATCAATACGCAATAGTAAAATGCAAGGTGTAACAAATGTAGATTGGAAATAATCAATGGAACTTATAATAAATAAATGTATAGAAATGTTTATAAATTAAATCAATAAAACAAAAAAATTATTTAATGAATTGCAATTGCAATTATTTTTACATTTATAAAATAAAAAATTGTGGTATATTAATAATTTGTCAACTGTCAGTCTTCAAATATCATCCTTCGTATCATTTCTGTTTCTTCATCCCAACTCTTCTCTCTATCTGCAAGTATCATGTATGCAAGCTCACTTCTTAGTCTCTGTACATCAGCATCCGTAACAGTATCAACAATTGCTGGACTACCAGACGCTATGCTTTTCATGTACTTGCATACATATACAGCGCAATCAACACTGAAATATCAATAGAGTAATCATTAAATGAAATTAGATTTTTGTACTAAAAAAAGGTAGAAAATATGAAAGGTAAGGAGATGTCAAAAATTTATATACCTGTTTGCTTGTTGGGGGCATATTGTGTATTTTATATTTATTTTTCTCATTAATTTATTGAAATCAATCTCAAAAATCTGTAATAATCTTTCTTTCTGCAATGTCATTAGGAACAAAAATTAGTATTAATCAAATTAAATGCAAGTTTCCAGTAATCGAAATATTAAATTTTAACTCACCTTTATTCTTGCATCTTTTTGATAAAGCTTTAATATACTATTTTTTTTGTCAGCTGGGACCAAAGAGTTCTAAAAAATCCACTCTTGCGTATCGCAATCAAATACCAACAAGGTCCAGTGAAATCCCGGATCGTCGGCACTATGTTTGTGATTGATCGGGAAGAACATGTACTGCACATCAGTTGTCCAGTTTTTCAACAGCTGCTGCTTGATGAAATGATCTTCCAGATCTTCACTTTTATTTACAACACCGTGCTGCGGATAAGAAAAAAAATAAATAAAATATAAAATGATTTAGTAGCAGTACATTTTAATTATAAATTGCGACCTTAGTCGCAGTACGTGAGTTAGTAGCAGTACATTTTAATTATAAACTGCGACCTTAGTCGCAGTACATGAGCTAGTAGCAGTACAGTTTAATTATAAACTGTGACCTTAGTCGCATCTGCGACCTTACTCGCAGTACATGAGTTAGTCGCAGTACATTTTAATTATAAACTGCGACCTTAGTCGCAGTACGTGAGTTAGTAGCAGTACATTTTAATTATAAACTGCGACCTTAGTCGCACTACATGAGTTATGCCTACACAGAGATAGAGAATATTAGTAATCTGTCCCACAATTGATATTACATTAAACCGTAAAGGAGAAAGTAGATTTTTACCCAAGCTTCGCTCCGAAAGAATATGCTTTTTATTCCTTCTCCTTTCTCTAGATGCTGCATGTATAAATGAATTATATTCGCATCTAATTCTCTACTGAACATCAGGTCCTCAATGTCATTCCTTGTAATCATGATTCCGTTGTCGGTATCCTGATACGCAGTAGAACTGCAAGATATTCAAAACAAAGTTAGTAATTAAATTGTTCTTATATAAAGGTATAACAGTTTTTTGATATGAATTATAATAAAATTAATTAACTTACTCAGAGAAGGACTTGTCGAAGAAATTTTTTACAAGATCTTGTTGATGGGGCTGCAGAATTCTGTATGCTGTGGTTTCGGTCAATTCTCTCGATTTTGGCTTAGTGGAGGAAATCTCTTTGTCGCCGAAACCAGCGGCAGAACTCACAGCCGCAGGCTGTGGAAGAGGATGTTCATTTATTTTCTTCTTCTGTTTTGGATAAACGAAGTCGGAGTCATCGTGATCTCTTTCAGCGCGCTTGCGTTCTTTGACTCCCCTTTCTATCGTTCCTTTAGAGTATTCCAAAACAGTTTCTTTTAAGGATTGCTTCTGAGGCGGAGTATGTTCTTGATTTTTTTCTTCAGAAGCTATATCTCTTTGGGTTTCTTGAATCATTTAAGTTATATTCAAAGAAAAACTTGAAATATCTTCCCCAGAAAAATTTAAAATAGATTCAGAACCCATGATTTTATCCTCTTCCAATTTTTTCTTCTTCTCTTTTTCAGCCTGCTTCTCCATCTGCTCCATCATTCTTTTCTGCTCCTTTCCTCTTCACCCTTCCTTCTAATTTGCTCTTCCCCCATTCCTCTTTTTCTCCCGCTTCTTCTTTAACTCCTCCAACACCTTCCTCCTCTTCTCCTTTTCCTGCTTCCCCTCTTCTTTCCTCTCCTTTTCGATGCTCCTCTTCTTCTGATCCTCCTCTTCCCTCCTCCTCTGCTCGTCTCTCCTTCTCTTCTCATTCTCCTCCTCTTCCCTCCTCCTCCTCTCCTGCCCCTCCTCTTCCCTCCTCCTCTCCTCTTTTTCCTGCTCCTCCTTTTCCCTCCTCCTCTTCTCCTTCTCCTCATCTTCCCTCATTCTCTTTTCATTCTCCTCCTCTTCCATTCTCCTCTTTTCATTCTCATTCTCCTCCATTTCTCTCCTCCTCTCCTCCTTTTCCTTCTCTTCTTCCAATCTTCTTCTCTCATGCTCCTCCTCTTCCCTCTTCTTCTCCTTCTCCTTCTCCGCAGCAGCGGCTGCTCTCAGCAGCTCTTGTTCTTCTTCCATTTTTAATTTCCTATGCTGCCTTTTTAGTTTTTTCTTCTCTCTTTTTTCTCTCCTTTTTATTTTTAATTCAGCCTTGAGTCTGCTCTCAGTCTCCATTTTTTCAATTTTTTTTCAAGCTGAGAAACATATTCTCTCAAGTGCTGATTTTGAGACCTCAACTCTTTTATCTCTTCAGCTTGATCATCCCGTGGTGGTGGCAAATAACCTGTAAAAGATGGTTCTTGCTCACTCGTTTCAGCCGCTTCTGGCTCATTTTCCGCCGGGATGTCAGCTTCATTATATGTATGGTCTTCTTCTTCTTCTTCTTCTTCCTCCTCCTCCTCTTCCCCTTTAACAGGAAGGCCAACCATATTTTTTTTCAGCATTAGAGATGTTGGCCATTCGACTCAAAATCTGAAAATAAACATAAAAAGGTAAGTTAAAAATAAAATAATGAAATATTTATATTGCGACCATGGTCGCAGTTTATTTATGAAGTATTTATGATAAGAATGCGACCATGGTCGCATTATGTTTGTCCTGCACAAATTTATCTACCAAGACATGCAGCTCAACACTGCGACCATGGTCGCATTTAATGTAAAAGGTATTTTCAAAAGAATGCGACCATGGTCGCACATTGTTTGTCAGGCAGAAAACGAATGCGAAAGGTGCAGCTTAATACTGCGATTATGCTCGCATTTTATTTGTATTGCATATAAAAGAAGTCTAACTTACAATATTCCTGTCAATCTCATTTAGATCAACTTCAAGTAAAGATCTGCTAATGTTCTGAAGGTCCCATCTTACTGCGCGTGGGGTTTTGTCCTCCAAACCAGACCTCCGCTCAAAAATAGGAGCCCTCTCACATAGTCAATACTGCAAAAAAGGAAAATTAAATTAGTTTACACAAATATTCACAATTTTTTTGGGTAAATTTCATACAATGTTGGCCAAATATGAGATTTGTACTTACAATAATTTGCACGGAGCATCCTTGCAGCTCGTACGTGGTGTGCCTGAAGATGTCCATTGACTCAATCAGGAATTGCCAAACAGCTTTTGCCCAGCATATTGTTCTCATCAGCTGCATATTGGCAATCTGTTCCACAATATACCACGGCACCGTGCATTTACTGCCAGAGAAGAAAAGAGTGGCCGACATGTATAGGATTATTATTGTGATAAAGTCTTGAGCTGCAAGTCTGTGCAAGTCTCTTATAATTTTATGTAAAGTCACTTGCTGCTCAAGCTGTTCATCCTTTGTCACATCTACTTCACTCCTCCTCTTCTTGACCAGAAGATCATCCAAAGCCTCTTCAATAGATACTTTAGTAATCTTCTTTATATTGGGGAAATAATGTTTTATAACCCCTCTATCTTTCATCGTACATGTTTTATTCATCACAAAATCTGCCCCAATGATAGGTAGACCAAAAGTTAGGGCAACATCCTCCACTGTTAACTCTATTTGTTTGCCCCCAATTCTAAAGGTCCTTGTATCCCTATCATACTGGTCTAAAATCCCTAGTATCGCAACGTTTGATTTTAGAGCCTTTTCACCCCCAAATTCCTCATTATAGAAGGCCATGAAGATTTGGCCAAATGGGGTATTCTTGATCGTCTCTACGAAATCTGCCTGAATGTACTTTTTAAATTTCTTGATGAACTCGCACATAGGTTTTAGGCTTGATCTCAGTGGACGAACCTTAATCTGTTGTTTACCTATAGATGAAGAAAAATAAAAAAGTTTAGACCAATGATTATATATAAATTATAAGTGAGCAAAAAGCATATTATTTTTAATAAACTGCGACCAAGGTCGCAGTCATCTACAGTGCAAACATAATATACTGCGACCCGGGTCGAAACTGCGACCAAGGTCGCAGTCATCTATAGTGCAAACACAAACTACTGCGACCCTGGTCTACACTGCGACCCAGGTCGCATAAGACTACAGCACGAACACAAACTGTTACAGCGATTCTGGTTGACACTGCGACCAATGTCGCAATAATCTACAGTGCAATCATAAACAAATGCGACCAGGGTATACACGGCGACGAAGGTCGCATAGGTCTACAGTGCAGAAATAAACAACTGCGACCCAGGAATGATGAAACAAATGACGTTAAATACACTGCGACCATGGTCGCAAAACACTACATAAATATTGAAACAACAGCGACCCCCATGTCTTCAGTATGTTAAAAAAAAGAAGTTTCATATACTGCGACCAGCGTCGCATTCGTCAAATTTGAAAAGTCCAAAAAAAAAACATCCTGAGACACACATGTTTGAAAACAAAATTTTAACAACTGCGACCGAGGTCGACATAAAGTGTATGAAAATAATTAAATTTAAAAAAATATTATCAAGGTCGCATACATATAAATCACTTTTTCGAAAATACTGCGACAAACTAAAAATAGAACGAAATGAAAAAAACTTGAAAATATTACACCTTTATTTTTGTGTTACAAATTTTTAAATTTAAAAATTTATTCGTCATCTAAAGTTTCAAAATCTCTTTCTTATGTGCGAACATGGTCCAAAGATTTTTAAAAAAAAATAAAAAATACTCAAACGGAAATAAATCTGGAAAAAATTTATAACAATTAAAATACCAAACCCTAAAAATTTTGAAAAATATCTTTTTTCTATTACCTTTTTCGGCGGATGATTTCTTTGGCGCCATGTGTTGCAAATATATTTTTTAAAAAAACTGATCAAATTTGTGAAACAAAAGAACTAATTGGATCAAAATGATCGGGTGAAATTTTAGAGATGAAAATTTTTAGAAAGGCAACTTTTTTACATAAGCTAAAAAGATGTGACCGAGGGTATTTTTGGAAGATGCATTGTTGAGGTGACTGACATTAAATTGGGCGGGATTTTTCATCTTTTTGTCCGCCCAAATTTATGACAGGTGTGTGGCTATGATGTAGCCACGTCCTGCCGGCTGAGAAACTCTCTCAGCCTGCCGGCTGAGGTACAGTAACCCCTATATATATATATGTATATATATATATATATATGTGTGTGTGTATATATATATATGTATATATATATATATGTGTGTATATATATATGTATATATATATATATATATATGTATGTATGTATATATATATATATATATATATGTATGTATGTATATGTATATGTATATATATATATGTATGTACACACACGTGTGTGCACACACACATATACATATGTGTGTGTGTATATAGGTACACACACACGTGTGTATATACATATATATATATATATATATATATATATATATATATATATATATATATATATATATATATATATATATATATATATATATATATATATATATATATGTACATATATATGAGAAAAATGTATATCAGCCGACGGCTGAGAGACTCTCTCAGCTTGCGGTGACGTGACTCAATATTTGCCACCCAACTAAGTTGCGCCCCGCTTATAGGAACAAGTTAAATTACTAAATACCCCTTGGTAAAAGCTACTCACGCCGTTATTGTTTATTATTATTTTCTCCCCCCCAAATTTTTTACCGCGTTGTCAGATTTAGGTTATTGTTTATTATTATTTTTCCCCTTTTTTACGCTCTTTATAAGATTTAGGTTATTGTTTATTATTATTTTCCCCCTTATTTCTTTACCGCTCTTTGTCAGATTTACGTTCTCCTTTTCTAGCCTGCGATAAAGTTTTCTTTGAAATATCGATTTTCAGAGCAGATTTTTCACCTTTTTATTTAATGTCGACGTCGGAGCAGTCTACTTCCACAACCAATTCTGGTCACAGTCGTAAGCGTTCTCTATCTCCCGATCTAAATATGGAGGATATATCATCTGGTTCAACTTTCTCTCAGAATATTGAAAGTATTGAAGGGTTGACATCTTTGCATGCTGATCAACAGGTTATTATTGTGTTAATTTTTTTCCGCAATTTCTTAAATGTAGAAGCTTTCTCTGTAGCGTATATGGTACTGCGACCTATATTTCGTTTTACAGAACAGAATAATCACTTGTTCTAAAGTTTAAGAACTGCGACCACGGTCGCAGTTTGATTTTAAAATAATCTCCGGCTGTGAAAGCTATTTTTGTAACTGCGACCTAAGTCGCATTCCTTATTATTATAATTCTTACACGTTTCTGTGTCAATTATATCTAGTTTATATATTCATTAGAGAGTTGCACAGTTATTATTCAGTTTTTTAAAAAAGCTGCTCATACGGAAAACTGCGACTACGATCGCAGTCTTTTAGTAAGAAGTTATATAGATTTCATTACATCTGCGACCTTGGTCGCAGTTTTAAAAAAATATTTTAAAAAATATTTATATTTATGTAGTTCGTCAATTTGTTTTTGTAGGATCTGAATGCACATGGAGAATGTCTGGAAGCTCAAATATTTTTTTAGGGAAACAGTTTTTGACGGATGTGAAAGCATACAATTTCTATAATTCTTACGCAAGGAACAGAGGTTTTGGTGTGAGAAGAAAAGGAATAGATAAGTCACGGAGGCCTCCTCATGAAGTTATTTGCAGAAAATTTTGCTGCAACAAGGAAGGTGTGAAGAAGTCGTGTAACAAAAGACAAGAGGGGCTTACAGTGCACCGTCGAATTGACACTAGAGTAACGTGTCCTGCTGAGATGCATGTTCGTCTTCATTTTTTATTTGACAGAAGATATTGGGTTGTCACCAAATTTGTTGATTCTCACTCACATGAATTGTCAAGCTCGGATAAGGTACATCACCATTACTCTCACCAGACTCATCGATCGAAGATTAGCAGAAGCATTATGAGCAATTTGGTTGATGTGGGAATGCGCCCTTCAAATATTTCCCGTGTTGTGAATGCAATGAGCCAGGGAGAAGCTTGTGAAGAAGTAAGCCTGCAATAAGTTATTGATTTTACTCGTCAACGTAGAAATAACATTGGCCATGAGTTTATTGCGATCATCAAATATTTCCAAGAGAAAGCCGAGACCGATCCAGAATTTTTCTTTGCAAGTGAAGTTGATAATGTGGGCACACTTAGAAGCATTTTTTGGGCTGATGGAAGAGCTATTTTCTCATATTTGAGGTTCTGTGATGTGATCGTTTTTGACACAACATACAGGACTAATCACTTGAGCTTGCAATTTGCTCCATTCACTGGAGTAAATCATCATCGGCAGTCAATTTTGTTTGGCTGTGCATTGCTTGCTGATGAGCAGAGGGATACGTTTGTGTGGCTATTTCAAAAATGGCTCAAGTGCATGCATGGAGTTGCACCGAAGTTGATTATTACTGATCAGGATGCCCAGATTGGTGATGCCATCAAGATGGTTTTTCCAACTACTCGGCACCGGTACTGTTTCTGGCATGTACGGAAATATATTGCCGAGCAACAAATCCCGATGACAAACAAGTATGGAGAAGATATGGTCTCTGATTTCCATCATTGGTACACCTCCCGTGATATAAGCACGTGCGAGGAGCGATGGCGACTGATGAATGAAAAATGTCATTTAGAAGAAGAAGAAGACAGTTGGTTGTTGAAGATGCACAGACTGCGTGGACACTGGGTTAATGCATATCTCAAGGATGTTTTCTGTGCTGGAATGACAACCAGCCAGAGGTCTGAGAGTATTAATTCTTTCTTTGATGGTTTTGTCAATGCAAACACGAAACGAGTGGAATTTATTCACCAATATGATAAAGATGTTGTTGCCCGTCATAGTTCTGAATCTCAACAAGACTTTCGGGGTTTGAATTCTGTGCCCAACTGTACATCGAATCCATATGAGATACAGGTTTCGAAGTTGTATACCCCAAAGATTTTTCAGTTGTTCCAAAAGGAATGGGCAGTTGTAACGACACTGTTTTCAGAAGAGTTGGAACACGACGGACCTGAATCAAAATATCTGGTTGGTGATTTTTCAGAATCAAAAGACAGCTGGGAAAAGGTCAGTTATGAGAAGCCTGAGGAACTTCATGTGTCTTGTAGTTGCTCATTATTGGAAACAGAGGGTATCCTTTGTAGACATATTCTGTGTATTTTGTGACGCAATTACGTTACACATATACCAGAATCATATATACTTCAGAGATGGAGGTTGGATGCTCGTTACAAAAATGTTGCAATTGAAAATGGCATCAGGCCTTTTCCCAGTCAAGGCACTCCACGGACGGCTAGATTGTGGACACTTCGTTCTAAATTTAATGCACTTCTTGAGATGGTCGCCGATTCTGATATCCATCTTTCAAAGTTGGACACAATTTTGAAAAGATTTGCTGAAGAAACCAGTAGTGAATACAAAGCCATGTCAGTAAATTATCAGTCATCACGGTCTAAAACTACTATTGGTTCCAGTGGATCCGTCGTCATTCTGCGAGATGGTAAATAATTGAATATACGCGATCCAATTGGTCCTATACCAAACAAGGGGAGGCCTAGAGCTGCATCCAGGCTTAAGTCTGATTTTGAAGATTCTCTATATCAGAAGGAAGTGAAGCATCGAAAATGTGAAAACTGTCAAGAGCTGGGCCATTACAGGACTGGTTGTCCATTACTGGTATTAAATTAAATCTGTTATACAGTTCTTTCTAATGATTTATATTTAAAATTCTTACTTTTCCTTTTTAATGGCAGAAGAAGTAGGTTCATGTTGCTTCTACCTAGAAGGAATAAAGTGTTCATTTTGACAGCTTCAGTCATGAACTGCGACCAGGATCGCACAGCGCGGAGAGATTCATGTCACATGCTGACACTGCCGTGTCATTATAAGTAGATTTTAATATCATTTTTCACATCTACTGTATTTTTTTGTAAGTAGTTGTACTTTAGAGTTTCACTCTTACAAACTTGGCCTATATTGTTTACCTTTTAGTTACTTTAACGTAGACAGCGACTTTGGTCGCAAATATAAGCAGTGTATGGGGATAATGGCGACCGTGGTCGCAGTGCTTCTATGCAGCAGAAATTGATTTGTTGCTTTTAAAATTGCCCCCGCCTCTTGGTATATTATTATAACATTTGAATATAGTTGAATTTTTCCGCTTAAATATAATTTCGACAATTTTGCCCTCTGTTCTTCTTTATTCCACTTAACATAAAGTAACACTGCGACCATGGTCGCATTCATATTTGCCCATTTCAATATTGACTTTCTCGTTGTCTACAACAGTTCCATGACTGTGACCAGAGTCGCAGTTGGCTGATGTTATTTTTTCTGTCTTCGACAAAAGTCGCAGCGTTTTCTTTTTCATTTAATTTAAACATCTATATCGACAATTTTGCCATATGTTGTGCTTTAGTCCACTGAATATAAAGTAACACTACGACCAAGATCGCATGTTCATATTTACCCATTTGAATGTTCTGTCTGGATGTCTACAGCAGTTTCATGACTGCGACCAGAGTCGCAGTTGGCTGACTATATATATATATATATATATATATATATATATATATATATATATATATATATATATATATATATATATAATATATATATATATATATATATATATATATATATTACTGCGACAATAGTCGCAGCGTATCATTGTTTTTTAATTTTAACATCCATTTCGACATTTTCGCCCTATATTGTGCTTTAGTCCACTGAACATAAAGTAACATTGCGACCATGATCGAAGTTCATATTTGTCAATAAACTTAGAACTTTGACACTTTCTGGTTTACAACTTGGCACCGTAATTCCATGTTGCGTGTACCACATGAATAAAATTAGTGACAAAGGTACAACAGTTCAACCAAGATTAAGTAGTAAAAATTATAATTCACACAATTAACATTAGAAAACAGGCTTATATATTTATAAAAATCGAAATACAAATTTTAAAGTTCTAATCTACTCGTTCTCGTCGTCACCATCATAATCAGATTCGTCCTCAATATTATGACTGTGTTCGTCTTCCGTATCGCTTTCCGTCTCTTCACCTCTTTACCAACAATCTCCTCTTCGCTTTCTTCCTCTTCATTGTAGTATTTTGGTTCATCAATGAACTCCCAGAACGGGTCGTCTGTATCAAGCTCATCCTCTGACCAGTAGCGAGGGATCGATTCAGAACTATACATCCAATTATCATTAGATGATTGGCTTCTTTCCGGTGAAGACGGTGGAGAAGACATTTTTGAATCTGTTTCCAAATATTGAAAGAGACGAATTTGAGCAAAACCTATTTAGAATGTTTGTAATCCTGTAATGATGACCCTTTATATATTTTTAATTCCGAAATTTCAAAAGGTTTAAGCTCTCAAACGACGTGAACATGTCCCAAATTTATTTTTCTGCCTTTTCTCATAAATTGTATACTTTCCAGGTGACTGTACAGTTCTTGAAAACAGTTAAAAAGTTAATACAATCTTACATCAAGTTACTTTGTACTTTGAACACGTGAAGATTATTATTATTTTAATATCTTATGGTAGAAAAATGTAGGGAGAATTATGTTTACGATAGCATAAATTAATGAAGTTAATTAAATTAAAACATATATAAAGGGCTATGTGTACAAAAACTTTGGTCTCCCGATTATGACAATGTGACCACAGTCGCATTGTCATGACTGCGACCGCGATCGCTGTCTCGATTACAGTATCATAATACAAGGAAACGATGTAACTCAAACAGGTCATGACTGCGACTTTGGTCGCAGTACAACTTCTGAACTCATGTTTGTTTCTAATATCAATACGAATTAGTAAATTGCACTGTGTAATAGCAGTAGATTGGAAATAAAGAAATCTCAATGGATTTTATAATAAAAAAATGTATAAAAATGTTTATAAATTAAATTAATAAAATAAACGGATCAATTTTACATTTATTTTTACATTTATAAATAAAAATTGAGGTACATCAATGAATTGTCAACTGTCAGTCTTCAAATACCATCCTTCTTATAATTTCTGCGTCTTCATCCCAACTTTTCTCTCTATCTGCGAGTATCATGTATGCAAGCTCGCTTCTTAGTCTCTGTACATCGGCAGCCGTCACAGTATCAATAGCTGATGGACTACCAAATGCTATACTTTCCATGTACTTGCATACATATACAGCACAATCAATACTGAAAATTGTACAGAGTAATCATTAAATGAAATTAGATTTCTGTACTCAAAAAAAGTAGAAAATATGAAAGGTAAACGTCACAAAAAAAATTACCTGTTTGCTTGTTGGGAGCATCTTGCGTATTTTGTATATGTTTTTTTCATTAATTTATTGAAATCAATTTCAAAAATCTGTAATAACCTTTCTTTCTGCAATGTCAATAGAAAAAAATATCAATATTAATCAAATTAAATGCAAGTATTCAGTAAGCGAAATATTAAAATTCAACTCACCATTATTCTTGCATCTGTTTGATAAAACTTTAATGTACTACTTGATTTTTCAGCTGGGACCAAAGAGTTGTAAAAAATCCACTCTTGTTATGACAATCAAATACCAACAAGGTCCAGTGAAATCCGGGATCGTTGGCACTGTATTTGTGATTGATCGGGAAGAATATGTACTGCACATCAATTGTCCAATTTTTCAACAACTGCTTGATGAAATAATCTTCAAGATCTCTACTTTTAGATACAACACCGTGCTGTGAACAACAAAAAAATAATATTCAAAATGAATTCAAAGTATAAAAAACATTATGAAAATTAGATGTTATTATGACAAGACAACAGACTCTGATCTTGGTCGCAGTGTTTTTTGGTTAATATACTTTACGCTGCGACCTTGATCGCCATCACCGGTATCCATGTTTCATTTTTAAGCATTTCTTAGCAACCCCGTCTTTTATATTAAAATGCATTGCGACCAAGGTCGCAGTGTTGATATTGATTAAGACTGTCGCCAGCAACTGCGACCAAGGTCGCAACTTTCATTACTAAACTGATATTCGTGGGGATTAATAAAATCATCGACAGCGACCTAGGTCGCAATACATTCAATCTGTCTTATCAGCAGTAAAGACTACTAGTAAAATATTTAACGTTCACAAATTTAATTCAGTAAATTAATAAGGAAATTGATTTTTCAATTAACCGTAAAGGAGAAAATAGATGTTTACCCAAGCTTCGCTCCGAAAGAATATACTTTTTAATCCTCCTCTTTTCTCTAGATGTTTCATGTAGAAATAAATTATATTGGCATCTAAATCTCTACTGAACATCAGGTCCTCAATGTCATTTTTCGCAACAATGATTCCATTATTGGTATCCTGATATGCAGTAGAACTGCAAGATATTCAAAACAAAGTTAAGAATTACATTGTTCTTATATAAATATCTAATAGTATTTGATATGATTTAAAATAAAATTAATTAACTTACTCAGAGAAGACCTTGTCCAAGAAATTTTTTATGAGAGCTTGTTGATGTGGCTGCATAATTCTGTATGCTGTGGTTTCAGTCAATTCCCTGGTTTTTGGCTGAGGTCGGAAATCTGTTCTTTGCCGAAACCAGTGGCAGAAGTCTGAGTCGCAGGCTGTGGAAGAGGATGTTCATTAATTTTCTTTCTCTGTTTTGGATAAACGAAGTCGGAGTCATCGCGATCTCTTTCAGCGCGCTTGCGTTCTTTGACTCCCCTTTCTATCGTTCCTTTAGAGTAATCTAAAACTTTCTTTTTAAGGATTGCTTCTGAGTCGGAGTCTGTTCTTGAATTTTTTCTTCAGAAGCTCTATCTTTTTGGAGTTCAAGCATCTGTTGAGTTATATTTAAAGAAAAACTGGGGAAATCTTCCCCAGCAATAGTTACTTTAAATTCAGAACCCTTGATTTCCTCCTCTTCCAATTTTTTTTCTTCTTCTCTTCTGCCTGCTTCTCCATCTGCTCCCTCATCCTTTTCTGCTTCTTCTCCTCTCCTCTTCTTTCATCCTCTCCTTCCTCTCTTCCCCCTCTTTCTTTCTTTTCTCCTGCCTCTTTTTCTCCTCATCTAACTTCCTCCTCTTCTCCTTTTCCTGCTCCTCCTCTTCTTTCCTCCTCTTCTCCTTCTCCTTCGTCTCCTCTTCCCTCCTCCTCTTCTCCTGCTCCTCCTCTTCCCTCCTCCTCTCCTCCTTTTCCTTCTCCTCCTCTTCCCTCCTCCTCTTCTCCTTCTCCTCCTTTTCCCTCCTCCTCCTCTCCTGCCACTCCTCTTCCCTCCTCATCTCCTCCTTTTCCTACTCCTCCTCTTCCCTCCTTCTCTTCTTCTTCTCCTTCTCCTCCGCAGCAGTGGCTACTCTCAGCAGCTCTTCTTCTTCTTTTTCTTTCACTTTTAATTTCCTCTGCTGCTTTTTTAATTTTTTCTTCTCTCTTCTGTCTCTTCTTTTTTTCTTTAATTCAGCCTTGAGTCTGTTCTCAGTTTCATTTTTTTAATTTTTCTTTCTAGCTGATAAACATATTCTTTCAAGTACTGATTTTGATTCCTCAAAACTTCAATTTTTTCAGCTTGTTCATCCCGTGGTGGTGGCAAATAACCTGCAATAGCTGGTTCTTGATCACTCGTTCGTTCCTCAACTACTTCGGCTGCTTCTAGCTCCGTTTCCGCCGGGATGTTAGCTTCATTATGTGTATGTTCTTGTTCTTCTTCTTCCTCCTCCTCTTCTCTTTCAACAGGAAGGCCAATCATATTTCTTTCATCATTAGAGATGTTGGTCATTCGACACAAAATCTGAAAAAAAATTTAAACTTAAAACGATATAGAAATCTTATAGTTGTGCCGCAGATGAATGAAACATTTACTAGAATAGTTAACAAGGAACTGCGACCTAGGACGCAGTTATAAGCATTACATCAGACAAACAATTAAACTCTGCGACTATGGTCGCACCACAAATCAATGGAATAATTATAACTGCGACCATGGTCGCAGTTTATTTACAACGATTTATCAAGAGAATGCGACCATGGTCGCAGACAATTGTACTGCACAAAAAATGAACTGCAACCGAGGTCGCAGTCTATTTAAATGTATAAAATTTTAATCAACAGTATATGGTATTTAATATTTAAAAACTTACGATATGTGCGTCAAGCGCATTTAGATCAACTTCAAGCAGAGCTCTGCTAATGTTTTGGAGGTCCCATCTCACTGCGCGTGGGGTTTTGTCCTCCAAATCAGACCTCGGCTCAAAAATAAGAGCCCTCTCACAGAGCCAATACTGCAAAATACATAATTCAATTAGTTTACACAAATATTCACAAGATATCGAGAAATTTCATACAATATTTGCCAAATTTGATATTCATACTTACAATAATTTGCACGGAGCATCCTTGCAGCTCGTACGTGGTGTGCCTGAAGATGTCCATTGACTCAATTAGGAATTGCCAAACAGCTTTACCCCAGCATATTATCCTCATCAGCTGCATATTGGCAATCTGTTCCACAATATACCACGGCACCGTGCATTTACTGCCAGAAAAGAATAGAGTGGCCGACATATCTAGGATGATTATTGTCGTAAAGTCTTGAGCTGCAATTCTTTGTCTGTCTCTTATAATTTCATTTAAAGTCACTTGCTGCTCAAGCTGTTCATCCTTTGTCACATTTAATTCACTCCTTCTTTTCTTGACCAGAAAATCATCCAAATCTTCTTCAATAGATACTTTCGTGATCTTTTTTATATTAGGGAAATAATGTTTTATAACCCCCTGTCCTTCATTGTACACGTCTTATTCATAATAAAATCCTCTCCAATGATAGGTAGACCAAAAGTTAGAGCAACATCCTCCACTGTTAACTCAATTTGTTTGCCCCCAATTCTAAAGATCCTTGTATCCCTATCATACTGGTCTAAAATTCTCAGTACACTAATATTTGATTTTAGACCTTTTTCACCTCCAAATTCCTCATTGTAGAAGGCCATGAAGATTGGGCCAAATGGGATCTTCTTGATCGCATCTATGAAATCGCCCTGAATGTGCTTTTTGAATTTCTCAATGAATTCGCACATAGGTTTTAGGCTCGATCTCAGAGGATGAACTTTCACTTGTTGTTTACCTATAGATTAAGAAACATTAAAAACTTTAGTTTAATGTTTATTTAAAAATTAAAAGGGAATGAAAACAAATGATTTTTAATATACTACGACCAAGGTCGCATACATGTACAACGCAAATTGAAACAACTGCGACCCAGGTCGTCAGAAAAGGGAATGAAAAATAAATGATGTTTAATATACTGCGACCAAGGTCGCATACATTTACAACGCAAATTGAAACAACTGCGACCCAGGTCGTCAGAAAAGGGAATGAAAAACAAATGATTTTTAAAAAACTGCGACCAAGGTCGCATACATCTACAACGCTAACTCAAACAACTGCGACCCAAGTCGACTGAAAAGGGAATGAAAAACAAATGATGTTTAAAAAACTGCGACCAAGGTCGCATACATCTACAACGCTAACTCAAATAACTGCGACCCAA
>JAVJIF010033592.1:110000-196125 GCA_038442645.1 Agave tequilana
GAAAAACTATCTTGAAAACCCACTTCAAATCTTGTAGAAAACAGTCCAAGGGAACCCCAATTTATAGGCTCCCAAAATATGACTGTAGGAGGCCAACTCAGCAGGAGATCCTGCTGTTGGTCGACCGCCCGGTCGACCAGCCAACGGTCAGATTTTTGACCGTTGTGCCATCGGTCGACCAGCCGGTCGACCGAGGCCTGGATATAGAGAGCAGAAGCTCTCTGCCCGTCGAACGCCCGGTCGACCAGGGCCAGATCCAGAGAGCAGAACTCTCTGGCAGTCGACTGGGTCGGTCGACCGGCCCTCCAGCCAAACAGGGCTGTGCATGTTTGTGCACATCGGTTGACCGCCCGATCGACCGGTCGGTCGACCGGCAGAAGGCCAGAACACAGGTTTTTAAGAATTAAAACTTGGTCTTTTTTATCTTCAATAAAATCTCATAAATTCTCATAAATTCTACAAAAATAAGTTCATTGATATACTTTGATATACAAATATGTTTAATTAAAAATCAAAACATATTACAAACATTTTGAACTATTTTTGTAATATAGAAGTTTTGCCTTAAACAAAAACCTGTATTTTTCAAAAATAATTTATCTAAAACTTCTCCAAATACCAAAATAAGATATTTTACACACTTTTGAAGCTTAGTGTGTATGGATATGATCCACTACACATATATGATGAAATATCTATGTTTTGACAATAAGCTCTAAAATAAGTTTTGATAAAACACATGCATATTTTGAATATCAAAAATCAAAACAGTATTTTCTAAAATAAAGACTCTTTTATGAAAACATATATAAATCTTGTGTGTGAGTGTATATGTCACGCCCCGCTTCCCAAAATACGTGAAAAAGAGGTCGCGACGAGAGTCGGCGACGTATATACGCGAGAAAAATACCCCACGTATACACGCTAAGCCTAAAGTAACCTGAACAAGCTATAAATGCAAACCAAAATCAATCAATAATCACTGCAATATCCCATATAAACATCCACACATGATATCATATAAAAGCACTGGAGTAGAGACTGAATCTGATATGCATGAATCAAGAAAAGTATAGAAACAAGAATAAAAAGAGGCAAGAATACCAGAATCAAAAGAGAGAGAATCCAGCTCCTCGCGAAGTGCACGATCACACGAACACCTGAACAATAAAAATAAAGCGTCCAATATCTGGACGTGTAAATCCAGGGTCGTCAGAAAGCGACCTGGTGAGTGTGTGCGTAAAGAGGACTACTCGTGCATATAAACAATGTGCACAGAATAGTAACAAGATAACTGCAAACATATGATAACTAAATAACATGATAAATAAACAACTGAATAACAATAACATGAATAAGTGTGCAGATAAAAGACAAGTAAAACAGCTGACGTCTAGATGTGTATCCTAGCAATATCACTAATCTGGTATATAAATCTGGTCATGGTTACAATCATATGTCTATCATAGTGATATATATGTACAATCAGGTGATTACGGTTAGTCACAATGCATTAACAGTTCATTATCATTTATTATGTCAGCAAACACCAATTGCCACTTGTAATAGACGCATCCCATACTACGCCTCCTACGTGTCAATCAGGGTCCTAAGTTATTGAAATTAATAGAAGAGACATTGTCCATGCTTTAGGTGGGTTCCATACATACCCAGAACCACGGCCCAATCACCTGGCGCTGAATCAGGTCCTACCGCTAGGTAGTTAATAACAATAATAATAACAATGTGTCAATAACAATGACAATATGAACAATACGGGATGTCAGTCATCCCCCGGAACCCAGCAGTGGAACCGTATCTCGGCTGCGCAACATGTATCCTAGATCCACCCAAAATACAGACGCTGTCTCCTCCATCAATTTCTCCAATCCCAGTGTAAGTTGTCAATTTACATTATCATTTATAGCAATTAATATCCATGTTATTTCAGTTACTTGGACGATACGGTGACAATAACAATATCAATGTAACAATAACAATGTGAACAATATTACCGTGTAAACGGTAGAATAATAGAACAATGTATATATTACGGTCTGACAATATTTTCTCAGTAACTTTCAATAAAATGAATCTACACAATAACGAATCCAGATACTGTTCAATAGACAATCTAATCTAGAACCGGTCAATATCACATATACATCTGCACTAATATACAATAGTAACTAATCTATCAACCAACAGTCTCTATACAATCATCGTGAACATCAAGTATCAATCCGTATCGAGTAATCTGGTACAATAAACCACCGTCTCAATATATCAATAATCAGTTATCAGTTCTCTCACCCTATCAATCAACTTTGATCCTCACGTCATCAATATATTCACATCTCAATAACTGAAATAACCAATGTTCTGACACATTTATTCAGATCTCCACACTCCAGTCTGATCAAAGTCATCACACACTCTCACTTCTATCAAGGTCAAACATAAGGTCCCAAAAGTCGGTAACATATCAGATATATATCTAAGATCTATCAGGTCAGGTCAATTCAATCAATACTTATTCCTCAAAACCAGATTCATCCAACTATAGCCAAGATCATAACTAAAGGGTAAAGTCCTCAATCCAGAAGAAATCTAAAAACAGTCAGAACTAGAGTTAGTCGACTAGGGTAGGAGCAAGTCGACTATCAGAGAAGGTTTGGGCTGGGTTAGTCGACTAGCAAAAGGAATAAGTCGACTATAAAAAATGTACGACTAATAGGAGGGGTAAGTCGACTAATAATAGTAATAGTCAGCAACAGAGGGTACATAACTTTCTGAACAAAAACTTAGTCGACTAGGAGCTGTGATAAGTCGACTAGTATAGGAGTACTAGTCGATATGGTAAGTGCAAGTCGACTATAAAAGGTGTAAGTCGACTAACAGGAAAGCGCAAGTCGACTATACTGTTTACAGTCAACAAACAAAGAGTTGCTAACTTGTTGAACAGGCACCTAGTCGACTAAAAGACTATGACAAGTCGACTGGAAAGAGTATTAGTCGACCATAACAGGGGCAAGTCGACCAATATCCCTGCCTGTGAGTATGATCAGGTCTCTAAACAAATTCCTAAAAATACCCAAAAATGGTATTATTATAATGGTTATCATTAAAATGTGCCACCAAACAATATGACTGAAAATCATTACACCTAGTATAGATCTCTAACCTCTATCAAGAATCCATCAACCTCAAAATCAATATGTATATTCATTCTGGGATCTACCACAGCTAGGTCAGTCACAAGGTCATGTCCGCCTATGGTATATCAATACTTAGGCATAAGTCAACAATGGTGATTACCAACACCTGAAATGTGACCCTTACAAATTTAGAGTGAGAAATGAACCTAGACAAGGTACATAATAAGAACAGGCCTTAATTAAACTAAAATTTCATGTGACTCTGAAACAGCTGAAAAGTTAACTATCAAACAAAATTTAAACTATCAGGAGAGTAAAATAGGAACTGAATCCGAGTACTCAAACATTATATTCTTCAGTATACATCTACCCTTGTGCCTCATTTATTAACAATCAAGTTTATTGCCCAAATTCCTTTGATCAATAATTGCCTTTTTGTCTCTGTCTGACATTTTAGTGTTGAACTTAAAATATGAAAACAATCATTTCTCAATTTCACTATGCCAGTCATCCAAGCAACCTCTGCAGGAATACTTCGATATGTAATTAATACAACCAATCTCTAACACATCCACACCCACATGTAAACCATTAATACAACTAACATATAAATAAAAAGAGAGAGGAGAAGGGACACTCACAACTAATGTCGTCGGAGCTCCGGGTGCGCCATGGGTATTGTTACTGGGTTGTGCACGCGCAGGGGCTGGATCTGCAGGGAGTGGGCGCTGGTGGAGAGGTCCCCCATGCCTGGGCTGTCGTGCTGGTCTTGGCTGGCCAAGGGCAGCGCAAGGGGATGAATGGAGGGGGCCGGAATGCATGGAGTTGGTTATGCTGTCAGTCAAGGGGGTAGCCCGGCTTGGTGCGTCGGCTGTGGGTAGGAGAAAAGAATTGATGAGCAAAAAGATTATGAGAAGATTAGGGATTAGGTTTTGGAGTGATTAGGAGATGAAGATTGATTTGTTATAGGGTAGTAATGATTTGATAGGATTGTGGTTAGAACTTGGATTTAATGTTAGGATTAGATTGGGTGGTTAAGATTAGGATTTGATTTGGTCGTTAGGATTCAGATAAGGTAACGGTTTATGGGCTAATGGATATGAGTTAACGGGTAAATATGTTAAAGGATTAGCTTGGGCCAAGGAAAGGAAAAAGAAATATAAGTGTGGGCTTAGTTTAGGGCTCCAAGGATTAGATTAAGAGAGAGATAAAAATGCAAATAAAAATAAAATAACCAAATAAGGATAACAATAATAATAATACTGACAATAACAATAGTCAGTAACATCTTCAGGTTAATAACTAATAAGTAAATTATTACTAACAATAGAAATCTATAACGAATTTATTATCAAAGCCCACATAAAATAATACAAATCATATATACACATGTAGAAATTTATCACCTACATAAAAATCACGTATAAATACATGAGGGATATTACAGTATATGTACTTGAGCAATCCACCAACTAATCTATCCTTTACATTTTATCTAAAAATAAAATCTCGACACTTACAACCAAGACACAAGTCTTCTGAAAATCTTCTCTTGAAAATCTTCTTCTCCTTTTTGACTTGGTCCAACCCTTAATCCAACGAGCTAGACTCCTCTTTGAGTTCATGATGCGATCTTGATGCGCGAGCTCTTGAATCAACACGTGCTAGCTCCAAAACTTGACTTTAAATCCTTTGTTGAAACTAGACACATAATAAGATCTTGATCAAATATCTGAGACTAATTAAACACAAGATCATTAGTACTATAATTATATGAGTTAATCATCATCAAAACTAGAGCGGTGGGCCTTTGGGCCAACAATCTCCTCCTTTTTGATGATGACAAAACTCATGGAGTTATATAAGCATGGATTAAAGATAAGCTTCATAGAAGCTCCCACTTAAATCATGCATAACAATAAACAAATAGATATTCAATGAATTGCATAAAACTAAATAAATATATATGCAAAAACAAAGAGAACAATGCATAAGCTTATTAAGGTATTAATTGATATTAAGATTTAAGTCAAGTTTAGCATAAGCACAATTCGTGCTTTAAACATATAAGGATATTATAAAACAAGCACAATCAAATCATATATATATGACAATGAAAATACCAATTGAAATTGATATTATTGAAATATGAAGCATACATATATATATATAGAAAATATGTATGAGTATACAAAAAGTGAAATATCATGAAGATCATGTGTATAACTCAAAGCTATCCACCCTATTCATGCACATGTTAAAAAGATTTTCAATAAGGCTCACAAGGCATGGTCGCCTGATAGGCAGTAAAAAGTGCATATTTTTCAATATATTTACTATCACATTTTCATATTTATTCCTATAATTCTGCACATTTACTAATATTTTATTATTTATTGTGTGCAGGCCTTGAGTAATAAAAAAAATAAAGAATAAAGCCCAAAAGAAGCCCAAAAGCCCATGTCCAAGCCTAAGTGAAAAATTGCAATTATCAAATGTCAAAGTTGCAATTACAAAGGGCAAATAGTTGCAAATACTAAAAGAAGAGGGAAGGATAGACTTCTATTCAACCCTAAATACTGGCAGGATGAGGATAAAAGCCAAAGAAGGAGAGTGCAAAGATAACAAATTCGTTGTTAAAAGATTTGGATTTAGGGTAACTTGCTTCCCAAGTTATCCCGAAATCTCAAAATAAAGAGTCGGTACGCCAGATCTAAGAAGATAAACCCAGATGGACGGACCAGAGGAGGCCACACGAGAAGACGCGTGGCCAGCTGCCACACTTTGGCCACGGAAACGTGGCCAAAGCCGCGTTTTCGCGGCATTCTGGATGAAGCTGGGCAACTGTTTTCGTGGAGGAGTCGTATTGGGACTCTACCTCCTTTTGCACCTATAAATACCCCTGCAGACGCAACAGAGAGGGCGTCCAGCGAACTACAGAGCTAAATCTAGGGTTTTAGGCTAGTTGTAGTTTAGGTATTTATTTTTCTTTTTTTTGTAATTTTTATTTTTTTATGTAACTGAGAGCAGAGGATGCTTTCATGGAGGAAAGAGTTCATGCTTGTACTGAGGTGACATCGGTGTAAGTCAAACTTTTCTTTCATTGTTAATAGAATCCACTCAAGGTTTGTTTTTGTTCTTCTATTCTTGTTTTATTTTATTGTTTCTCTATTCTTGTTTTATTGTTTCTCTCTGATGTCTTGCAAACCATGAGATCTGATCGCTTCGAGACTGCTTAGCCAAAGAAGTGCCCTTGATGGCCTATGGTGATGAACAGATCCTATATGCCATGCTTGATTGCCTTCAAAGACAAGGTAAGTCATTGCAACGGATCAAAGGTAAACAGGGCAGAAGAGGTAGGTATGTGTTTTTTTTAGTTTATAATTTTTTTTCTTTCTTTAGTTTAGATAACCAACTCCACATCTTTCCAATTTCTTTCACACTTCTCATTGTAAATACCATTGTAAATAACAAAATAAATAAAAAAGAGATAACTTACTAAACAAGCTTCCATCGCTAGTCCCTCCCTGAGGATCACGACTCGCATAGCCATTGCTACAGCGGATAGAATTGAGCACCTTGCACATCTCTAATTTCTAAATCTAAATTCTATATTTTGTATGCAAGAAAAAACTCAATCATCGCCCATCCATCCGCCTTTTAAGGGTAAAAGTTTTCAAAAATATGATTTGAAAATAGTTATAAATTGAAAACACTACCAAATGAAGAATATATAACTAGTTAAAGTAATTTTTTGAAAAACTAGTTAAAGATCCTTCAAATATGAAACCAAATCATGCATATCTCATAAAATATACTAAATACATAAAAGTTGACACTCAAAATCTATAAAGCTAAAAAATTATGCTTATGAAACAAAATCATGAGTAAACAAAAATAATGTGAGTGTACAAAGGTTATGTGATTAGCATATTCATGAAAAATAGTCAATGAGGCTCAAAACAAACAAATATGACAATCATAAAAATTTAATTTTCATAAAAATCAAACTTCAAGGTATATGTATATTTTATTAAAGTTAGAAATATGCATACATATCCCAAACACAAAAGAGTCCATACTAGTATTTGCATGAAGGCAAGTGACTCAAGGGTATACATGTAAATTTATTAGTTTTAAACAAAAATTACATATACATGAAGCAAACATATATAAGAATATGAAAACAAGTGTAAATAAGGGAATCATCAAAACTACATTATACATGTACATGTAATGAGTACGAATGAGTAATGAAGTACAAACATATAAGAATAAAATATTATTCATTACTTGTACAAATATAGACACAAGTTTTAATGAAAACTACATCTAAACAAGCATTCACTTCATGAAGCATAAAAACAAAGTATGATCATAAAAATATGCTAAAAATTATTAATGTAAAAGCATGTAAATAAAATAGAAGTTTAGAGATAATTACCAAACCACAAGCACTATTCTCTAAGTCTCCAAACATGGTGGTTCTCCCACCAAACTTCCTTGATAGCGATGCATCCATAGGGTATGTCCATCACGCTCATGCATCCACCATCAAGCCATCAATCTTCTCATGTCATGTGAGAGCCCACACCTACATCAAACGCAAGTGGTGAAGATTTTGGTACCTATTTTCTTTTGGGTCCACGGGGGTTAGCATTATTCGGAACCCGAACATTTTTATTAGCAAAATTTATAGAATTTACCTTATCATAACAAAACTTTGCTAAATGGCCTTTGCGGCCGTAATGTGTACATTTGTACACTCTAGAATGCACATGAGAATGAGTGTGATCATGATGTGCAAAGTGTGCATATGTGTGTCGTGGGTGATGTGTATGTACATGTGAGCTTGTTTCTTTTGAAACAAGATTTCCAATCTATTATGATTAAATGCATAATTGCTCAAGGTTGAGCTTAAACAATCTATTCTATTTTTCAAAAATTGAATCTCATTTTTATCAATGGCTGCATGAAGAGCATGACAAGTATGAGAATCAACAACCTTTTCTTTTTAGAAATGTTTTCCTTTTCTTTTGAAATAAATTTTCTTTTCAAAGAGTTATTTTCTTCCAAATAATTTCTTTTTCTTTTTCCACCAAAATAATTTTATTTTTCAAGGAAGTATTTCCTTCACAAAGATCATTTAATTTAGAAGACAAGAAAATATTATCCTTTTTCAAAAATTCATTTTCTTTTAAAATAGAATCATATTTATTTTTCAATTTTTTATTATCCTTTTTAAGCACATCATATTTTTCAAGAAGTTGTTGACAAAAAGATGCAAGTTCATCATAATACATGTCAACATCCTCATCAAGCTCGGGTTCGGAATTTACCTCAAGGGGTTTATCCCCTTTGACCATGTAGCATATGTTGGAAGCATCACTTCCGTCATTCGAGTCGCTCCCCGCATAATATTGCTTTTGTTCGCCAAGGGAGACTAAAGTGTTCCATATTACAAAAGCCGAATCAAAGTTAGAAACCCTAGATAAATATTCATCATTTAGGGTTGACTTTAAAGCATGGATGGCTTTTGCATAGCCTCAAGATATTTGCCATTTAAACAATAAGAATCTTTAATAGTGGCAAAATAAACATGAATACCTAAGGTTTTGAGGTACACTGACATCTTAACCTTCCAAGTTTAGGTGTTAAGAATATCAAAAGTGTGAGGTGACATGAAATCCATGTGTGTGTATAAATATTGTGATTAACAAAAATAAGGATCTTTAACTCTAGGTTGTTAGACCCAAATCAAGAGCACCAAGCTCTGATACCAATTAAAATCACTTAGAGGGGGTGAATAGGTGACTAGCTAATCTAATGATGAATTAATGCGGAATTAAAACTATTTATGCAAACTAAAACTATTAAGCTAAACACACCAAGTATAATATAAGAGTGTTGCCGAATTCCGGTGAAGGGCTCTAGACTATCTCCTCAAGATTCCTCTACATAAGAGTTGAGATGCCGCTATGACTCTCTTGGTTGAATACAAGTGTGAGCAAACAATCCCAAGCATATAACAATATAAGCACATGTATATCAAGCAAGTAATGAATATGAACAATAAAAGCATGCAAGATATAAATACAAGTGAGAGATAAAAAGAGAGCAATCGCAAATACGGGAGATTTGTTTCGAGGTTCGAGCACCCTTACTCTACGTCCCCGCCTTCAACATTATGAAGGATTTTCACTAGAATCGATCCCACCGGATCACTCGGTGCCGCAATACCTACAATGATTTCACACTAGAACTCCTTTGACTCACTAGTCCCTCTCTTGTTCCCGCAAGAACTACACACGCAAGCACACTAGCTTGTCGAGGCCGCACCTCTACATCGAGCTCCCACAAGAATTTGAAACAACACGAACCCGCAAGTTCGCCTCCTTAACAAAGTAGAACACTTTGGTGATTACAACACTTTAATCACCTAAAACTCTCTCACAATAAAGATCCCTATAGGATTGATGTAGCAATGGATAGCTCAAGTATGTATGAGAAAAACTTGGATAGAATTTGTGGTGAAAAACTCAAGAAATCTCTTTTTCAAAACATTCTTGAAAAACTCTCCTTTTGATATGGAAGTATTTGGTTCTAAGACAAGTGGAGATAAACACTTAAAAATGTAGGAAAAACTATCTTGAAAACCCACTTCAAATCTTGTAGAAAACAGTCTAAGGGAACCCCAATTTATAGGCTCCCAAAATATGGCCGTTCGAGGCCAACTCAGCAGGAGATTCTGTTGTCGGTCGACAGCCCGATCGACCGGCCAACGGTCAGATTTTTGACTGTTGTGCCATCGGTCGACCGGCCGGTCGACCGAGGCCTGGATACAGAGAGCAGAAGCTCTCTGCCGGTCGACCGATCGGTCGACCGGGGCCAGATCCAGAAAGCAGAACTCTCTGGCGGTCGACCGGGTCGGTCGACCGGCCCTCCAGCCAAACAGGGATGTGCACGTTTGTGCACATCGATCGACCGACCGGTCGACCGACTTTTGGCTCGGTCGACCGGTCGGTCGACCAGCAGAAGGCCAGAACACAGGTTTTTAAGAATTAAAACTTGGTCTTTTTATTTTCAATAAAATCCCATAAATTCTCATAAATTCTACAAAAATAAGTTCATTGATATACTTTGATATACAAATATGTTTGATTAAAAATCAAAATATATTATAAACATTTTTAACTATTTTAGTAATATAGAAGTTTTGCCTTAAACAAAAACCTGTATTTTTCAAAAACAATTTTTTCAAAACTTCTCCAAATACAAAAACAAGATATTTTAAACACTTTTGAAGCTTAGTGTGTATGGATATGATCCACTATACCTATATGATGAAATATCTATGTTTTTGACAATAAACTCTAAAATAAGTTTTGATAAAACACATGCATATTTTGAATCTCAAAAACCGAAACGGTATTTTCTAAAATAAAGACTCTTTTATGAAAACACATATAAATCTTGTGTGTGAGTGTATATGTACTTGAGAAATCCACCAACTAATCTATCCTTCACATTTTATCTAAAAATAAAATCTTGACACTTAGAACCAAGACACAAGTCTTCTGAAAATCTTCTCTTGAAAATCTTCTTCTCCTTTTTGACTTGGTCCAAACCTTGATCCAACGAGCTAGACACCTCTTTGAGTTCATGATGCAATCTTGATACGTGAGCTCTTGAATCAACACGTGCTAGCTCCAAAACTTGACTTCAAATCCTTTGTTGAAGCTAGACACCTACTAAGATCTTGATCAAATATCTGAGACTGATTAAACAGAAGGTCATTAGTACTATAACTACATGAGTTAATCATCATCAAAACTAGAGCGATGGGCCTTTAAGGTAAGGTACTTACCCGTAACTAACTTAGTTATACACATTCTTTTTCACTACACAAATTATTTACAAGATGAGATACAAACAATAATTAGGGTATGTGGTCCCCACAAAGTATTAATAACCTATGTAAAAACTATTTTGTGTTATGAAGACCTCTATGTGTAACAAGTTAGTTACACATAGGGTGTATTGTAACCTTACTCATATATATATATATATATATATATATATATATATATATATATATATATATATATATATATATATATATATATATATATATATATATATATATATATATATATATATATATAGAGAGAGAGAGAGAGAGAGAGAGAGAGAGAGAGAGAGAGAGAGAGAGAGAGAGAGAGAGACTTGTATAGTTCCGGAAGGACTCGAGCTGGAATCCTTCCCACTCAGATACCAATATCCGACATTCAAATACAAGATCCACTCCGTTGAAGTTGATCTATATTATTTAAAGTAACTATAAATAAAAAACTAAGTGTTTTGAATATTTTTTACCCATTCATCAAGCGACGCAAAATGCACGATCGAAAGTAGTGAGTTGGTTAGATCTATGTCTTTAGACATACAAATTCTTGTCGGCCATTTGATCATGATCTAAACATTTAAAAACCCTGCAAACCAATTTTTGTTAGGTTTCAAATGTTAAATACCGTTAAACTAACCAACTCACCATTTAGGCCGTCCGTTTTTCCCTACTTGATGTATAGGCAAAAAGTATTCAAAATACTTTATTTTTGGTTTATCAATACTTAAAATAATATAGATCAACTTCAATGGAACGGATCTTGTATTCAAATGATGTATGATTGTATTTGAGGGGAGGAATTCAGCGTTGAATCCTTTTGGAACTACACAAGTCTCTCTCTCTCTCTACACACACACACACACACACACACACACACACACTTGTGTCATTCAGGAAGGATTCGAGGTCGAATCTTTCCCACTAAAATACAACCCTATGACATCCGAATGCAAAATTAATTTCCGTTGAAGTTGATCTATATTATTTCAAGTAACGAAAAATAAAAAAAAATCATGTATTTTGAATACTTTTTTTCCAATCCTTTAAGTAGGTGCAAAATGATTGGCCGAAAATAACAAACTGCTTAGATCTACGTTTTTAGACATACAAATTCTCGATCTGATGATTTCATCATGGTCTAGACACTTAAAACCCCTCACATACCAATTTTTGTTAGATTTCAAATATTCCACACCGTTAAACTAACGAACTTACTATTTCAGCCGTCTATTTTGTACCACTTGATGGATGAGCAAAAAGTATTCAACATACTTAATTTTGATTTTTTAGTTATTTAAAATAATGTTAGATCAACTTCAACAGAGTTAGTCTAGTGTTCGGATGTCGTAGGGTTGTATTTGAGTGGGAAAGATCCGGCCTCGAATCCTTCCAGAATGACATAAGTCTCTCTCTCTCTCTCTTTATATATATATATATATATATATATATATATATATATATATATATATATATATATATATATATATTGAGAGAGAGAGAGAGAGAGATTTGTGTAGTTCCGGAAGTATTCTAACTCGAAGCCTTCCACTTAAATACAACCATACATCTTCCGAATACAAGATCCATTCCGTTGAAGTTGATCTATAATATTTCAAGTATCTATAAATCAAACATCAAGTATTTTAAATACTTTTTACTCATGCATTAAGTAAGAAAAAAATAGACGGCCTAAATAATGAGTTGATTAGTTCAACAGTGTAGAACATTTAAAACCAAAAAAATTGGCTTGTAAAGGTTTTTAAATGTTTAGATCATGATTAACTAGCCTGATCGAGAATTTGTATGTCTAAAGACATAGATCTAAACAACTCACTATTTTCGGCCGTCCATTTTGCACTGCTTGATGGATGGGTAAAAAGTATTCAAAACACTATAATTTTAGTTATTTTAAATAATTTAAATCAACTTCGACGGAGTGAATCTTGTATTTAAATATCAGATGTTGATATTTGATGAGAAGGATTCGAGCTCGAATCCTTCTGGAACTATATGTGTGTGTGTGTGTTTGTGTATATATATAGAGAGAGAGAGACTTGTGTCATTCTGGAAGAATTCGAGCTCAAATCCTTATATATATATATATATATATATATATATATATATATATATATATATATATATATATATATATATATATATATATATATATATATATAGAGAGAGAGAGAGAGAGAGAGAGAGAGAGAGAGAGACTTGTGTCATTCCGGAAGGATTCGAGCTCGAATACTTTCCACTCAAGTACAACCCTACGATATCCACATGCAAGTTCCAATTCCGGAAGGATTCGAGCTCTAATACTTTCCACTCAAGTACAACCCTACGATATCCAAATACAAGTTCCACTCTGTTAAAGTTAATCTATATTATTTAAAGTATCTATAAATCAAAAATTAAGTATTTTGATTACTTTTTGCCCATTCATTAAGCGGAGCAAAATAGACAGTTGAAAGTAGTGAGTTTGGTAGATCTATATATTTAGACATGCAAATTCTCGATCGGCCATTTGATCATGATATAAACATTTAAAACCCCTATAAATAAATTTTTGTTTGGTTTTAAATGTTCTACATCGTTAAACTAACTAACTCACTATTTAAGTCATCCATTTTTTCCTTACATGATGCATGAGCAAAAAATATTCAAAACACTTTATTTTTGGTTTATAGATACTTGAAATAATATAAATCAACTTCAACAAAGTGGATCTTGTATTCGAATGTCGGAGGTTTATATTTGAGTGGGAAGGATTCAACCTCGAATCCTTCTAGAATGACACGTCTAACTTTGAGATAGACTTGTGTCATTCCGGAAGAGATAGATTTATGTCATTCCAGAAGGATTCGAGGACGAATCCTTCCCACTCAAATACAAACCTCCGACATTCGAATACAAGATCCACTGCTTTGAAGTTAATTTATATTATTTCAAGTCTTTATAAACCAAAAAGTAAATATTTTGAATACTTTTTGCCCATGATCAAGTAGGGAAAAAAACGGACGGCCTAAATAGTGAGGGAGATAGACTTATGTCATTCCGGAAGGAATCGCGCCCGTATCCTTCCTACTCAAATACAACTTGCAAACACACTGAAAATTAGGGTTTCTCTTCAATCTTAAAAAGAGGAGAATTGGTGCCAACTAAAATTCCAGTTAGGTCTCTCTTTAGTATCTCTTTTGTATTATTTCTTCACGCGTGATGAGATTTTCAGGACCCTTTTCTCTTGACATGCTCCAAGCTAAGAGAGAGCTCTTTTTATGGCCTGAGTTTGAAGTGGATTCATGTTCAATTTTCAAAAGCTCACCACATGCACACTCATCTAATGCATGCTCTTTATCTATTGTGACATCAATTCCTCTCCTTTTTTTCCCCTTAGGACAAAATGGCTAAAGAGTATAGATGCCAATTGGCAAAGCCATTTACTTTTTGCTAGAATAAAGAAAAAGGTCCAAGCCAATGCCATTCCATTTTGATTTGATTCTACCTCCCTTTTTATTTTATTTTGATATTTATTTATAGGCAGAGAGGCATCTAAAGGACTACTTTGTTGTGTTGTGTTTTGTTGTGTTGCATGAGGTCAAGATGAGCGGAAAGCTGGATTTGGTCTATATCCTACTTGTTTAACTAGTTTGTTTTTGCTAGTTATCCCAATTGTCTAGCTTAGTTGGATCTATATGTTGTAGACACTAAACTAGAGAGGTTTTGTCACTTGAAAGAGTATAGATGCTTTTTAATTTATAGTTTTATTTGAAACATTTATACATATAAGATTTTTTTTTTTAAGCTATAGTTGTAGCCTGCAACAGTACTTGTGAGTCCAGTTACAACAATCAAACACTAAATTTTTTTTTTTAGTTCTCCTGCTTCTCTTCTCAATAATTGAGTAATGTCAGTTGTACTGTAAATTATGAAATGGTACTTATAAATAATACATGATACCATGGTAAAAGTTATGATTTTTTTTAATGGGTTTAAGTTTCTAGTGGATTTAAAAATTTATAATGTGTGAATCCGAAAACGTTGCTACCCTTGCCCAACTATTATTTTTCATAAAAATATGACATTGGCGCCTAACTAATATTATCAAAACTGATCGAAAGAGAGGTTTTCTCTCGTGATTCTTTCGCAAATTTTGTTCGTTTATCCCTCCGTCTGTTTATCTGTCTCCCCTCTCTCTCGCTCTTTGCCTCCCCCTCCCTCTTCCCATCCCTTCTTCCCCCTCTCCCTCTCTCTAGCTTTCCTTTTTCTCTTTCCTTTCTCTCTCCCCCCTCTCCTCTCCGCCCGTCCTCTCTTCCTCTCATCGTCGCCGTCGCCGTCGGTCGGTTTCCCATCGCGTGACTTTGGTGTACTAATAATAATAATATTATTATTATATTATATTAAGCACATATTATCAAAACCGACCGAAGGCGTGTGACTCATATAGAAACTTTATCCATCCGTCTTCTCCTTCTTCTTTCTCTCTCTGCTTTTCCTATTTTTTTTCTTCCTCCTTCTTTCTCTCCTCTCCTCCTCCTGACTAATCGGTTTGTTTTTCACCGTTATCAGCGGTATACTAGTTTAAGGCCAGTTTCAAATTCTCAAGAACAGTAATGGAAATATTTTAGCCCATGGGTTCAGTTCAGGGTTGTGGAATGAATCCATTGGGCCCAAAGAATCAATTTTGTACTGGAGAGAGCCGTGCCCTTTTATGATCTCGATTAAACCCAATCCCCACAATTAAAAAAAAAAAAAAATCCTCGACAAAAAATCTCTGTTTTTCTAGGGTTCGACTCAAAATTTACCATTGTGATGGAAAATTCTGCGCTCGATACTCCAAATTCCCTGTCCTCGCCGGTTCCCTTAGTCCTTCCCTAATCCTCAGCTGGCGGTGGCCGGCTTTTCCCACTCTGCGAGGAGTTGAGGCCCGAGAAGGCAGAGATGTCTCGTGTCTGCAATCAAAGGCGGGAGCAACGACGGAGCTCTGCAAAGAGTTTCAAACAACGGTAATAGTATTTCTGTGTTCTTGTTTTGCTGTTGTTGTTCTCATATTTTCTAGTGGAGAAATTGGCATTTTGATGAGAAATAATGGTAATCAAGTTCATATACTGTGAAAATACTTATGTGGACTATCTATCTTAAGTTTTGAAAATTGAATGAATTTAGTTTAAGGTAGAAGGATTTTATTTGCAGCTTGCCCTGAAGTTACTTAGCAAGTGAAAATAAAGAGGAAGAGGAGAAGTGGCATTAAAAATCGCATTGACTGCTGTAGACCTTAGGTGCTGATTAACATTAATAGAAATTATCAGTAGTATTTTTCTGAATTAAGGAAGGGTTGGATTTAGTAACAAAACCAAAATCCATGGGAGAAAATGTTTCAAAGATCAAAAGAGAAATCAATTGAGTGAGGAGGTGGAGGTCTTTGGATTGACTAGTCGCGGGCAAGTACTCAGTAGGTGTGGACTTTGCAGCGGAAAGAAATAATATGTATCTTAGCTTCTAGAATATTTTTATGGAGTAAAATTTTCTAATTATTATAAATAATAGATCAGGTATTGCGCAAGTATACCATAAATATCAAACTATAATAAGGAGAAAAGAAAACTTTAGTAGATCATGACCAAATTAACTGTAGCATTAGTGAAATAAGAGCCATCTGAAGGCTTAAATTCAGATAGCATAACTAAAAGTGTTATACCAAAATACTCATCAAACGGCAACATATGCATGATAGGTAAAATCCAATTAGGATCTCTGTCTTCCCCCTAGTTTGAACAAATATGTGTTTCAAAAGTATTCACAGATGCATAAATACATAAATGGAGGTTTAGTGTATGCTTTGAGAATAATTAATATGCTCTGATGTGGTAGAAATGTTCCTGTCATGACAGTGTTTTTAGGACCATCCCCACACTGTACGTACATCATGATCTCCATACCTTGAAATATTTATAGATGAAAATTGATGCAATTTGAGATTTCTCACCTGTGTGTCGAGTGGTTGCGAAATGAACGATGTTTTCAATGATGAAACAAATTGGGCTACTTTTTGATAGTTTATCAATGTCCAAATCACATGAAATTTTGGTCAAATCATGATGACTGGCTTTTAGGTTGATCGTCCATTGGCTGGTTGCCATGTGTTTTGAGCCACAAGCCCATAATGGCATGATATAAATTCTCACTAGGTCATATCCATTGTGGTCATAGATGCATGTGCCTTTGCATTTAAAGGTTATGTCTATTTCATGCTTAGGAAAGCGTCTGTGTGCTTGACATGCATTGTGTTCATGGAAATGTCTGTATGTTTGTTTGCACACGTGTTGCACACTTTCACGTGTGGGCAACATGGGTTTGCATGTGAGATGTTGTAAAACATGTATACGTTATGCAGTCGCTTGTGCAACATAGAATGCATTATCAGAGTATAAGCTGCATAATCAAATTATGTCAATTACATGGAAGGAAGTTTTTTTTTATTATATATTTAAACAATGATATTAAAATTAAACATCACATATTAACACAAAGCACCAAAATTCCCAACTGACGCCCACTTATTAAATACTTATCCTCTTTTACTGTGTTAAGCAAAAATCTTTACACGAACATCACATAAGTCATAGACATAGCAAATTATTGAATTATTTGAGAATCTTTTTGTTAAACTCTCTGGTGGTAGAAAATTTCCCATTGTCACTTCCTTATTTTTGTTTTTGGATTTCTCTTTTTTTCCAGGTAATATTTAGCATAGGCTTAATGTCACATGGTGGTGGTGGTCATATGAGAATCAGCAGCGATTATAGACATTTGTGGCAACTTTTATTGCCATGGCCACAACTGGAGGGTGAAATCACCATTCACAAACAATAAATCTTGCATTAATAATACATTGTGAAAATAGATTAAAAAAGGAGGTTTCTTGGTTTTCACCCATCATTGTTGCCGGGAAGTAGAGGGAAAAGAGAAAGGGTATCTCTTATTTGACGGTGCCTGAACGAGTACGTACATGCAGCCAAATAATTTGCCACATAAAATGATTATGCGGAGTTTGTCTTCAACCTGTCTTATTTATTAATTGAACTAAAAAATTAAGTTTCAGCTTTAGTTTATAAATTAAATAAACCAACATTTTTTTCAACCAAACCATGCTCAGATTTACATCCTCAATCAGAATGGTGGCACTTTTCTCGTGCATGAACCATTGTGCTCTCTTTATGGAATAGTGTGAAAATTGATTTTTTTTCTTCTAAATGTTATGTATGTGCTCCTCTTTAGTTGGAGGAGAGTATACTTTGTCAGCAGGGGAGTCTAATGAAGTGAAATCCAACCAGCAATAATGGGATGGCATCATTGGGAGCCTCATGCATGTGGGATCTGCTCCAAGTGACCAATAAGGGGAGCGGTGAGGCAAAAGTTGAATTATTACTTCTGTCTCTTTTAAATTGGTTTATAGATATATCATTAGGGAGATGGGATGTTCCTTGTTGTTCTTTAATTAAAACTTTACTGCTGCACAATTAAAGAGGAAATGATTAAAAAAAGGAAAAAAAAGAAGAGGCCTTTCTGCCAATGGCAGGAGGCAAGCCATTGATCCAAAGTTCTTTTATCAATATTACTCTCTCATGTTTGCCTTACTATGTATTCAATGTGGATTGATAGGCTGAGCATTTAGAGTTCAAAATTAAGCTATTGACCTCTGGAGAGTTGCTCTTCCTGTCGGACTTTGAATCTTTTTGGAGTCTCTTTGCAGTATGATTCAATTCTTTATAGTGCTTTCAGAATTCTTGGCAGTGTGATTCAATTCTTTATAGTGCTTCCAAAATTTATTTACATGTTACATCAACCTTTCTTTTTTGAAAATGTATCTTGCATTTTTTTATTTGCTTATGTTTATGTTTTCACATTTATTTATTCCATTCATTATTTCTTTACGTAGCACCTTTTTATGCAATGCAGTTTTGAAGAAATTGGTCTCACACAATTTTGCACGCATTACAACTTCAGGCAGCAGCAAGATGCCCACAGCTAGTGGTACACCCCAACTTCCAGTGCCACCCCCACCATCATACATGTAAGTTCATGTAGTATTTCTTCTGATTGGTTGAATATGTGGAGGGACTACTTTTCCCCCCAAATTTCATTCTTTCTGTAATTTTTTATCACTGGAAGCAATTATATCTTTGGTTTTTAAATCTTTTTGAAACGTTTTAGAGGCTCACCTCTTTTCTGGATCGGAGTGGGGGTTGGGACCTCAGCATTATTCTCTATGGTGAGATAATTTGGTTAGTTTTGGATCAGTGTCTTGTTCTTGTCATGGTCTATATTCCTCCCTGATCTGTTTCTGACAATCATATCTTATTTGGCAGGTAGCGACGGAAGTAAAGGTTATCTCACCCAGTGCATGTAGCTGCATACTTTTAAGATTTGACATGCCCTTTCGCATGCAGCTGATGATACTGAATTGCTTTGAAGAGGTTTTTTTTTTCAAGCATTAATTTTTTTTACTTTGTTCAGAAGCTATCTATTTAGACATGCTGGTCTGGTAGGTTTTCTTCCAGGCATACCTGTTTAGGTACATAGGAACAAGAACCAGTAAGTTAGGTATCTCTTCCAGCCAACTTGTTTGCCAGGTGCTTTGTCCTGGTCTTCTCTTACTGAAAGTTCCAAGCACAGAGGTCTGATGTGGGGCTTAGCGCTGGCAATAGAACAACTCAATGTTTGATGCATTAAATCTTCATCTTACAGCCAACCTTGTATAAAGGGCTAAGTCTTGCAGGTTAAATCTATTAAACCATGCTTATAAGGTGTCCTCTATGTAATCCTTTCGGCGAAGTACAGACGTTATTTTTGAATCCAGTGCTATTCTAAATTTATATGCAGTGATTGTTTTCCTTTATACCGTGTTTCTGTAATCTCTTTAGATTTTTATTTGTCTGCGCCCTGGTGTTATTCTCAGAAATTCGTTCTATAGCACTAGTACATGATGTAATATCAACCTTGATCACAATCACCTTCAAATCGTAACAAACATTTGAAATTCAAAGCGGGATAAGATTTCGGGTTTCTACCCCTTACGCGGGCTTCTCATCCAAAATTCGAGAGCAGATAAATTCAAGAATTAAATTGGATAATTTGAGGCAAATTTTAATCATTCAATAATATTAATAAAATAGTCTAGGGGGTCTATATAGGCTTTACAAAAGATGACTACTGAGAAATAACCGATGTGGTACTAAATACCCACAAAAGAACACTCACTACAGAAAATAAAGCTAAAACGAAAAATATCTACTACAAATAAATCTGAAATAATCTGAAACAAATCCAATCTAAAGCCAAAGGACTGCAGTGCGTCGCTTCCTGAAGTATACTCGTTCGAATCGGCCCCTACACGGCATGATGTCCTCATCAATTCCCCTCGGGTGGAAAGAACTCAACTTCGTCGAGTATGGGGGGCAGAACTGCTGCTGGCTCTGATAGCGCTCCAGTCGATCGGGATCAAGATGCCGGAGGTCTTCCTTGGTAATCCAAGAATTTTCTGAATCAGGTTTTCCTTTCTACTTAATGAGATAGCGTTGCGTCCCTCCGTCTCTAGTAGAGACAATCTGATCATTCAAGATATAATCTATATTTTCTGTTGCATAGGACAATTTAGGGGGAAGTGGAGGTAGTGGGGGCTCTCAGAAAGAAGGTCTTGGCTCATTCACGAATGGGTCAGAAGGGGTATCAAAGGTACCTCTATATGGAACCAAGTCCTCAACATTAAAAGTGCAACTGATGCCAAAGTCTGGTGGAAGATCCACCACATAAGTATTTGAATTAATTTTCTTGATAATCTTGAAGGGCTCTGTACTTCGCGCGTGTAATTTTTTCATGGTTCTCGGAGGAAACCGCTCGGGTCTCATGCAGACCATCACATAATCTCCGACACTAAAAGTTCTTAATCGGCGATGTAGATCTGCAGAAGCTTTATAATTAGTATTATTTTTCATTATCTTTTCTCTGATCTCCTCATGTAATGCACGGTTATGAGATGCAAATGCTGATGCAGAGTCTGATACCCTAAAATGATGATACCATGGGAATTAAGTCAACTGGTTGCCTGGGTTTAAAATAATTATTATTTCAAAAGGACTAAGACCTGTAGTTCTATTGACAGATCCATTATATGCAAATTCAGTCATAGGCAAAACGAGATCCCAAGTTTTTAAAATTTTCCCAACTAGACACCTAAGGATATTTCCTAGAGTCTTGTTTACTACTTCGGTTTGGCCATCTGTCTGTGGATGAAAGGCTGTTGAGAATTTCAGTTTGGTGCCCATCTTGTGCCAAAGTGTTTTCCAGAAGTAGCTAACAAACTTAACATCCCTATCAGACACCATGGTTTTAGGTATCCCATGCAGCTTGACGACATTATCAAAAAACAAGACGGCTACTCGAGACGCATCAGAGGTCTTGAAACACGGGATAAAGTGAGCCATTTTCAAGAATCTATCGACTATTACTAGGATAGAGTCGTGCCTTTTCTGAGTTTTTAGCAATCCTAGTATGAAATCTAGGCTCACGTCTTGCCACGGGCAATTGGGTACCGGAAGAGGAGTGTAAGGCCCGACAATCTGCTTTTGTTGCTTGGCCATTTGGCACGTGCGTCATTGGCTAACTATCTTAGCGACATCTCTTTTCAAACTCGGACAGTAGAATCGATGTTCAACAGCCTCAATTGTCTTGTTCTGACTGAAATGTCCTGCCAGACCTCCAGCATGTACTTCCCAAGAAAGAAAATCCCTGAGGGACGTGCGGGGAATACATAGTTTACGGAATCTGAATAGATAACCGTCTTGTAAGAGAAAATCGTACATCTCACGAACAGGGCAGTTTCGTAACGTGACATAAATTTTTCAAAGTCGGGACATGAGTCATACTTCTCTCTCAACCCCTCGAATCCAATCACTTCTGTGCTCATAGTTACCAAAGTCATGACACATCGGCTTAGCGCATCAGCGACCTTATTCTCAACGCCTGCCTTGTGTTTGTGAACAAATGTGTAATCCTGCAGGAACTCCACCCATTTACTATGTCTCGCATTCAGTCTCTTTTGGGAGTTGAGGTACCTTAGCGCTCCATGATCTGAATACAACATAAATTCCTGCGGTAAAAGATAATGCCTCCAGTAGCGCAAAGCCTGTATAACCGCATAAAATTTCTTGTCATATGTGGAGTATCGTTGTCGGGCATCATTTAATTTTTCGCTGAAATAAACAACGGGGTGGCTTCCCTGACTCAGTACACCACTTATTGCCAGTCCCGATGCGTCGCAGATTACTTCAAATGCCTTTGAAAAGTCAGGGAGACGCATTACAGGAGCTTCTGTCATCATCCTATTAATTTCAGCGAAAGCCTTGGAGGCGGCAGGAGTCCACTGGAACCTCTCGCTCTTTAAACAGTCAGTTATAGGTGCCATAATAGCACTAAAATTCTTTTTGAACCGACGCTAGAAAGTGGCTAGCCCGTGAAAGCTCCTGACTTTCCTAATCGTTCGGGGCTGTGGTCACTCGGTTATTGCCTTCACCTTCTCAGGGTCCGCGGAAACCTCCTCGGATGACACCACAAATCCTAGGAAGATAATCCTGTCGATACAGAAGCACATTTTTTAGATTTGTATAAAACTTCTCAGTCTGGAGTGTGCATAGGACTTGCCTCAGATGTCCCACATGTTGCTCCTGAGTCTGGCTGTAGATCTGTATATCATCAAAATATACCACTACGAATTTATCGATAAAGGTCGAAACAATTGGGTCATCACTCTCATGAAAGTGTTAGGAGCATTGGACAGTCCAAAGGGCATAACCAACCATTCATACAACCCGCCTTTAGTTTTAAATGCGGTTTTCCATTCGTCCCCTGGCCGGATTCTAATTTGGTGGTACCTGCTCTTAAGATTAATTTTGGAGAAGACTGTGGCACCTGACATCAGATCCATCATATCATCAAGACGGAGAATAGGGAAACGGTACTTGACGGTAATCCTATTGATTGCACGGCTATTCACATACATGCACCATGTACCATCCTTCTTTGGCGCCAAAAGTGCGGGAACCGCACATGGGCTCAAGCTCTCTTTGATGAACCCCTTGTCGAGTAACTCTTCTACCTGCTGTTGTAACTCCGCATGTTCAGTTGGGTTCATTCTATAGTGGGGCAGGTTCGGTAAAGTTGCTCTTGGACTAAGTCAATAGCATATTGAATGTCTCGCATTGGGGGCAACTCACCTGGAAGATCTTGTGGGAGGGCTTCAGAAAACTCCTCTAGAATTGGTTTAATGTGCTCAGGAATCTGTTCCTCGCTATTTCGATCAGCCTCTCAAGCTACGAGTGCATAACAAATAGAACCCTCATGCAAGCTCTTTTCAATTTGATCGTGGCTAATCAAATTCATTTCCATCTTACTTTGCCCTTATTATCACCCCTTTTTTCAGGATTTAGAACATCCACTTTGTCTTCCCCTTTGTCAACCCCTTTTTCTCGAGTTGGCGGTTTCGATTGATTCGGCATAATCTTCACCCTTTTTCCGTTATGGACGAACGAATATTGGTTGGTACGTCCATATATGGTCACGTCTAAGTCGAATAACCATGGTCGACGCAAAATGATATGACAACATTCATGGGGAGTATGTCACATCACACATTATCTGTGTATGTGGCAAACTGGATGAGAATTTGACATCTCTCCTGAACATTTATAGATGTAGCGTCGATCCATGTGACCTTGTAGGGGTTTGGATGCTTCACCGGTCTCATCCCCAAGGTGGTGACTAACTTTGACGCAACAACATTAATGCAACTGCCACTATCCACTATTACCTTACAGTTCTTGTTGTCAATTTTTGTGCAAGTTTGAAATATGACAGTCCTTCTCCAGTCGTTGGGTGCGACTACACTAGGAGGTAGGCTCGTCATTTCCACAGTTCTGATACACCCATTGAATTCATACTCTTCGACAGAGGCATTTGAGTCATCCTCTTGTTGGTGCACCACCACTTCTCCTTCTATATCTTCAATGAGAATTTCTACAAAGAGAGTTAGTTTGACTTGGGCACTGACTGGCAAGGTGACCATACCCTTGACACATGTAGCATTGGGTTCTTGGGTTGATCCTGATTCACTAACCGTTCTCCTTTCGGATGTGATGGGCTTTGCACCAGAAGGATCTGTTGGTTTGACGCTAGAGGAACTGGAGGCAAGTTTACATGGGGTAGGAAGAGTTCAGTTAAAGCTTGGCTGGCTAGTAGTGGCGGTTTTAGAGTTATCCCGAAAGTTAGTTCGGTTAAAATATGATTCTCTAGACTCACCTAAGTCGGTGACTAGCTGATATGCCTGTTCTAGAGTCGTGATGCCTCGAGCAATGAGCTCTCGGCGATAAGACCGGACCTGAACCTAGATAGGGTCTGTTCGGGAGATTCTAACTCGATAGCTCCACACCGATTCAAATATTCATCAAATTTAGCAATGTAATCAGTGGCTGATTTGTTCTCCTGAGTCCATCGATTCCACTTGTCTAATAATTGTTAACTGAATGATGGTGGAACATACTTCAACATAAGCTTCTCTTTCATGCCTTCTCAAGTGTCCACTGGGTCTTCCCTTATGTACCTCATCATCCTCTCTAGGTTTTCTCAATATTGTCCAGCTTGTCCCGTTAGTTTCATCACGGCCAATCGAATCTTCCTTGATTCAGACATGTCATGCCAACGAAAATATCGGTCCATAGCCAACTGCCAATCTATATAAACCTGAGGGTCCAGCGCCCATCGAAGGAAGGAGCATCGACTTTAACGCTCTTGATATACTGGGCATTAGCGTCAGCTGTTATAGTAGGGTGGAACTTGCTCACGCCTGGGAGACCTACTGTCATTTCGAGAATTTTCCTTCTCCGTGGTTCTCCTCCGATTGGTTTCTAGCCTACCAATTCGGGTTGCTAGATCCCTACAATTTACATCAACCTGATCCCTAACTTCTTGTAGCTGTCGGTCCATCTTTTCTATCTTGTTAAGGATTGTGTTAAGCGTATCATGAATGTTAGGGTCCATAGGTGCTGAAGTCTCTCCTACAGAAAAAGTTCTACCACTTCTAGTAGGCATGCAAGATCCTAGCTGATCCTAAATGCAAGCTGTCATAAAATGATATGTATGTTATGCAGGAGGAGTCAGAGATTAGAGTGATGAAAGATAATACCACTTTTAAGCTGTGTAGATTAACACGTGATTAAGAAAATATAATGTGGAGACAGTGACAAAAACACATGCTGACACAGTTAATTCCAAGATAAATCAAGAAATCACGGATTCAAATTAATTTAGATGCACAGTTAATATTAAGTCAAGTTACCACTCGAGGTCAGAATCACACAACTCATTATTCAGTGGGCAACAGTCAATAAATTCTACCTTGCGACAGATTAGAAAGGCTAACTATTTCAATCAAATGGCAAGAATAACTGAACAAAATATTCAAAGTTACCTGAGAGGCGACCGTAGCTCAAACTTGAATGTGACTGCTGTAGGAGCATAGTACTGGTCGTCACGGACCCATTGCTTCGAAAACGGCTCGATTTGGACTTGAAACGAGCTCTGAACGACCGTTGGAAGTGCTGTTGTGTTTCTAGACTGAGTCAGGAACGATCTGGACTGAGTCAACTCAGTAAAATAACCCGGTTGCTGACGTCAGCGCTGATGTCAGCAGAAGTTGACTTTTCTAATCGGGCCGGGTCAGGTGCATCGGGTCGGGTGGTTTGGATCCGACCCGACTCGCTCCCACTTTTTTTTTAAACCCAAATCGGGTTCTGTTCTGAGCACCCGCTTCACCCGTTCGCAGCGTGCCCGCCTCCCTCCCTCGATCTCCGCTAGGGTTCACGACAAGGGGCGGGAATTCCAGTCCGCAGTGGCGGTGGCAGAGATCTGGCGAAGCTCAGGTGGGATCAGTCGGAGGAAACGCTCTGGGGACTTCTCGAAGATGGCGATCGGTCGGAAAGGACTCGACGTCGACGGGGAAGTTGATGACGGCTCGACGAAGTCTTCAGAGGGCTTCGATGAGGGCGCTGGCGGCACAGGAGGGCGGAGGAGATGGCAGCGACTGAGGAGCAGTGGTGGTGAAGCCTGTAGGTGATTTTGTTGCCTGAGGCAGTCGTCGACGACAGAGGAAGAGAGGAGGCCTTGTCGGCGTAAGCCTGGTTAGGTCGTAGTGGCGACGAGGAACGACGACTAGGTCTGTTGGAATGGATTTGTAGGCCAGTGGAGATCCAATGCTGAAGACTGATGGCCAAGATGAAGACGAAGACTGCGACGACGGAGTTGATGGAAGTGAAGTGGAGGGTTGTTGGTGAGGGCAAGGGAAAAGAGGGGGCGCGACGTTGGAGATCTTCGGCGACGACGGCTTCGTCGAGCGGAGGCAAGGATGAAGACGAGGACGACGGTGTTGGAGATCATCGGCGATGATGACATCGTCGGGTAGAGGTAAGGACGAAGACGAGGACGACGTTGTTGGGCGCGGCGTTGGAGATCTACGGTGATGACGGCTTTGTCGAGCGGAGGCAAGGACGAGGACGAAGGCGGAGATGTTAGAGATCTCCGGTGATGTCGATTTCTTCGTCGGGTCTGACGATGATGGCGGCGGAGGACGTGGCTGTCGGCGGCGGCGGCGGTGGAGGACGTGGATGGTGATGGTGGGGTGCTCGTGGGTTGACGACGATGAATATTACAGATTAGGAATTTTCAGGGATTTTCGAAGGGAATTTTGGGAATTTCAACAGTGTTTTTTTTTGAATGGATCTGGAATCTAGAGTTGGGATTAGTAAATGAGAAGATTTGGAACAGGAGGAAACTTGAAGGGAATTAAAAACCAGGGCTTTGATACCAAAAATGATGTAATACCAACCTGGATCGCAATCACCTTCAAATCGTAACCAAATTTTGAAATTCAAAGCGGGATAAGATTTTGGGTTTCCACCCCTTACGCGGGCTTCTCACCTAAAATTCGAGAGCAGATAAACTCAAGAATTAAACTGGATAATTTGATGCAAATTTTAATCATTCAATAATATTAATAAAATAGTCTAGGGGGCCTTATATAGGCTTTACAAAAGAGGACTACTGAGAAATAACCGATGTGGTACTAAACGTCCACCCCACTACAGAAAATAAAGTTAAAACGAAAAATATCTACTACAAATAAATCTGAAATAATCTGAAACAAATCCAATGTAAAGCCAAAGAACTACAGTGCGTCGCTTCCTGAAGTATACTCGATCGAATCGGCCCCTACGCGGCATGATGTCCTCATCAGTACATCCTCAATTACACTTCGTATCTTTCATCTTTATGCACTTAATTTGAGATGCAATAACTCTTAGAGAGTGCTGACATTGTGTAGTTAAGGATTCATTATAATATATAAGGTGTAAAAGTAGGTTCTAATGTTAATGTGTCGCTAATAATTCATTATAATATATAAGATGTATATCTCATTTTAAAATTAATGAAATGTGAATGCTTTTTACCAATGCCTTGTGGTCCATAAGTGCATGTATTTTTATCTCAAAGGTGTACACATATTACAGAGAGATTTATTATTGAACAAATCTGTTTATTTTTTTTCTGGCAGAGAATTGCTTGCTTCTGTTAGTTTTTTTCCAATACACATATAAGGTATCATGTCTGCATATCTGTATTATCAACATGACATAAACACTTTTTAGTTTTCTTTCTTCCTTTATTTTTTAAGGTGACACTTTGTGACTATATTTTGTGGTTATCTCATTCAGCAATATGCGCTACAGCAAGCTTTCAAGACAATGATGGGTCAAGAAGCACCACAAAAAGGCCAATTCAATAATGCTGCCTTTCCCCAAGGTTCACCCTTCCCATTTCCTCCTGCATCACCAGTTTCAAGTACTCCATCACCATCGTTTTCAAGTATCCTATCACCACCACGTGCTGCTTCACAACCAACTGCTACAGTAGATGTCACTGCACTAACGTGGAAGCAACTCCACCTGCAGAAGTCAGATATGAGTCATATGACATGGAGATCAAGAAGGAAGCGAAGAAATATGGTACCTTACTTGATTCAAGTCTGCATCATTTTTTGTGTGTCATGAGTTAGATGCTACGTGCGTTATTATTCTGTTCATTTAATGTTCTTTGTCGAATGTTGGATTTTCTCTTGTCTGGGGTGGTGGGTTTGGAGTTGATGTTGGTGGGTTGGGGTTGGGGTTGGTGGTGGCTTGATTACACACTTTTACATCGAATTGTAAAAGAAGATATAACAACATTTGTAGCATTTGATGTGCTTCTAGATTTGTGCACATGTCTTTATGATGCATTTAATGCCTATGAAAAGTCAGCCCAACCTTTAATGCATCTCACTTTTCAAGAATCTTGAAGTTAGCTAAAAAAAGTGTTAAATTTTCCCCCCTGAAATTTAACATATACTCTCAAGTCAAACCCTTTCTTCCCTCTCTGTAAAATTGTTCACAATGCTTTTTCATTTGATTCATTTCTTTATTTGGGGTTAGGGTTGACTGTGAGGCAAGTTGAGTTAGGCTGGTAGGTTACGCTCCTAACTGTATCAAAAGCATGGCACAAAGTTTCTGTTTATAGCTAACAAAATTCTTCTTTTGTTGAGAAGATGCAAATTCAGTACCATTTCCACCAATCAGGTTGTATCTCCACTTGGAGGATGAGAGTCAAACTACAAACTAGTTAATGAAATACATCTAGAGGGGGGGGGGAATATGTGTATTACTAATCAAATGCAATTTTAAAATTAATTATGATGAGTTATGCAAACGGTCACTCGAAACAAGAATTGAAGCCGAATTTCCCGTGAAGGGCTTTAGAACTTCTCCTCTTTGATTCCTCTAGATAGTCTCATTGTTGAGATGAGTATAGACCGGTAATGAAAATGATGGAATGAAAGCAATTATAAAATACAAGATAAGCAATTTCACAAATATGAAAAATAAAAGGCAATAGAGAGCAAGACACAATCAAACGCAAACACAAGAGAATTTGTTCTGAGGTTCGAGCCACCGCTCTACGTCCCCGCCTTCACCACTATGAAGGATTTCACTATCCTCTAAGGGATCTTCCACAAAGGGACCTTACACAAAGGAATTAAAACTTGGTCTACACAAGACCGGAGTACACAATTCTACCAACTCAACCCTCTACACAAGAGGTAGCACAAAGCCAATTGAGGTTACAAAACTCTTGGTGATCTAACAAGATCATAAGACTCTCTCTTACAACTTCCTATAGAGTGGAATATGAAGTGATGCTCAAGAAGCTAAGTGAGAGAAGAAATTCAGTTAGAAAAGAGTTTTAAAACCAATTGAAAATAGCTTTGGAAAGAAAACTTGGAGATTGAAAGCTAGAAAAACTATTCTCTTTAGAAACAAACTTGAAAATTTGTGTATTTTTCTTGTCTAAAACCAAAACCCATGACCCATATATATAGGCAATGAATAAATATCATTTATAAATCATACCAGGTCATTTGGGTGTGTTTAGACACTTGGAAACCAAAAATGCCTGTTGGAATGTACTAAAAACAAAACAGATTCAAAAACTAGCCGTTATGGCCATCTGGCAGCCTGTCGGTCGACCGGCGAGTCGACCGACAGGTCATCCAGAATAGAGCCGTTGGCTCTGGTCGACCGGGCGGTCGATCGCTCATTATATAAAAGGAAATTTTAAACTGTCGGTCGGCCGACCCTAACTGAGAGTTAGGGTCTCTCAGTCGGTCGACCGGTCGGGTTAGTGGTCGACCGGTTGGTCAACCGACAACGTGCACAAACGTGCACACCCCTAGCCAAAGGCCTAGTCGACCGGCTGGTCGACCGTTCTGGTCTGTAATGGGCACCGGTCGATCGGGCGGTCGATCGTTTTGGCCTGAAACAGTTTTATGTAGGGTTTTTGAAATTCAAACAAATTTTAAAATATTTTGTTTTGGTTTAAAGGTGATGTAGCAATGTATAGGTGATGAACTACATGTTCTAAACTTGTTATAAAATTTTGAAAAATTTATGAGACATGTATCAATATCAAACATGCAAAAATACCAATACTACCAAAACTTGTATTTTTCGAAATCGTGTATTTTGTTTGTGTAACTTCTTGAGCATTACTATCACATATTCTACATTTTAACAAACTAATATCTTACAAGTAGGGATGTAAACGGGTTGGGTTCGGGTCGGATCCTTGCCATATCTGAACCCAAACCTGATAAGGAATTCGGGTTTGGACTCAGGTTTGGATCGGAATCTCTTCTTGTCGGGTTCGGATCGGATTCGGATTTTAAATAGGTGTATTAAAGCTCCAATGAGAGTTATTTTTAAAGTGTATTTCAATTTTATTAGATGCAAAATGAAAATTTACATACTTTGTTTTTATAATAATATGAACAAGTTCATATTTTTATAATTTTATTAATTTAAATATAGTGAAATGTATGATGATAAGTACAATTTTATAACATTTACTCTTTTCGGGTTTGAAATCGGGTTTCGGGTTTGAAATAGTTATACCCGAACCTGACTCGATAAGGATTTCAGGTCTAATTTTTAGATTCAAACCCGACTCGTTTGTAAAAAATCGGATCGGGTTATCGGGTACCATTTACAATCCTACTTACAAGTCTCTAGGAGACTATAAGATCTTCAACCGGGCTTCTCCATTAGCGACGTTTGAGTGTTTTGAGCTTTGATCTCGTATTTGAGTTAGTCTCCAACACCTTCTTTTAGAGGAAGAAAATTCCTTGAATCCTTAGAACCCTGAGATAAACTTAAACACTTGAACTTGATTAGTACAAATAACCTCATATGTTTTGTTATTATCAAAAGCATAAAACCGGGTGATTGTAACCTTGGGCCAACAATCTACCCCTTTTTGATGATGACAAAACATGTGAGTTATTTAAGATAAAAGATATGAAAGAGCTTGAAAAGCTTCCTCTCAATTATGCTATCTATCAAGTACAAAAAAACATTATGACTTTAATTGGATTTGACAATATAAGCAAGTCACATATACATGCATATATAAAGATGATACCAATATAGAATAATATGCATATATAGCCTACCATCCTTCCAATCCTCCTTCCTCCAATATTATATAAGCATGGTAAAGAGAATGGAATATCAAACAACTTAATAACTTAAATATCTCTCCCCCTTTTTGTCATGCATCAAAAAGGGTAAAAGACATCAACATAAAAGAGAGATTAGTTTGAAACATATATAAAAAATAATTTGAAAACACTTTCAAACCTTATGAATCCATAATACAAACATTCAACTCACCACAAATGAATGTAAATCTATTATAATCTAGTGGTTTAGTAAAAATGTTCGTAAGTTGAAAATTGGTGGAAACATAATCAATTTCAATATCGCCTTTCTTATAGTGATCTTTAAGAAAGTGATATCGAATATCTATGTGCTTGGTCTTGCTATGTTGATTTGCATTTTTGGTCATATGAATGGTGCTAGTATTATCACAAAATATCTTGATATGATCGTAATGCAAATCATAGTCAAGGAGAGTGTTTCATCCATAGGACTTATGAACAACAAGTTCCAGCCGCAACATACTCCGCCTCGGCGGTTGAGAGGGCTACCGAATTTTGTTTCTTAGAAAATCACGAAACATGACAATTTCCTAGAAATTGACAAATATCATAGTGTTCTTCCTATCCACTATATAACCCGCATAGTCGGCATCCGAATAACTCGTCATGGGAAATTGTCCGGTTTTCAGATACCACAAGCTTATTCTAATAGTGCCCTTAAGATATCTAATAATGCGCTTTACCACAATTAAGTGAGACTCTTTAGGACAAGATTGAAATCTAGCATATAGACACACATTAAATATCATATCCGGCTTACTAGCCATCAAATAAAGTAAACTACCAATCATGCTTTTATAAAGTTTAATGTCTACATTTATACCTTGTTTGTCTTGTCAAGCTTAGTAGTAGTGGCCATGGGAGTCTTGCTTAATTTTGCATTTTCAAGTCCAAATCTTTTGATGAGTTCTCTTGTGTACTTGGCTTGATTTATGAAGATCCCATCACTCCTTAGCTTGATTTGGAAGCCAAGAAAGTAGTTTAGCTCTCCTATCATAGACATCTTGTACTCGTTCTTCATGCATGATTCATATTCTTTATAAAGCTTCTCATTAGTGGATTTAAAAATAATATCAACATAAATTTGAACAATTAGGCTATCACTATCTACATGCTTTGTAAACAAAGTGATGTCAACTTTACCTTTAACAAAATTGTTTAAAATTAGAAAAGTTGAAAGTCTTTCATACCAAGCTCTTGGAGCTTATTTTAAACCATATAAAGCTTTATCAAGTTTGTACACAAAATCCGAATGTGTAGGATCAACAAACCCTGGGTGTTGTTCAATGTACACTTCCTCTTATATAAAACCATTTAAAAACGCACTTTTGACATCCATTTGAAAAAGTTTGAAATCTTTAAAAGAAGCAAAGGCAAGTGTCATCTGTATGACTTCAAGCCGTGCTACGGGTGCAAATGTTTTCTCAAAATCGATACCTTCGATTTGGGTGTAACCTTGAGCCACTAAATTAGCTTTATTTCTAATAACATTACCCGACTCATCCAACTTTTTTCTAAAAATCCATTTAGTACCAATAGTTGGTCTATCAGGGGGTCAGGAATAAGATGCCAAACTTGATTGCGCTCAAATTGATTGAGCTCTTCTTTCATTGAAAGCAACCAATATGAATCGGACTTAACTTCGAGGATGTTTTTGGGCTCAATGTGTGAAATAAAAGCAAAATGCCTACATAAATTATGGAGTTTGGCTCGAGTAGTTACCCCCTTGGATACATCATCTATGATGAGGTCCTTGGGATGATTTGAAGCAAATCTCCAATCCTTTGGAAGTGGTTGTGTTGGCTTCACTTCAACCTCTTGAACTTCACCTTGTACATCAATTTTTGGCTTTTCTTCTTCTATGGCTGAGTCCTTCATGGTTGTCTTCTTCATGTCTTCACCTAAGGAATCAATCTCTACAACATTCTTCACAAAAGCATTAGATTCCTCAAGCTTGACATGTATAGATTCTTCAATAGTCAAAGTAGATCTATTGAAGACTCTATAGCTTTACTAGTATTTAAATACCCAACAAATATGGCTTCATAATATTTGGCATCAAATTTTCCTAAATTATCTTTAGTGTTTAAAACAAAGCATTTACCAATGTTCTAAATGTCGTCCGATATTTCGAAATTTCGGCCGAAATATTGGGAAATTCATGTGGCCGACATGAAATCTGCTATCCCATTTCAAATTTCGAAATGGGGTTAATATCTCCAAAATTTCGGCGAATTTCCAAAATTTCGGCCGATTTTGGAGTTCCAAATATCGACCGAAATTGATATTTCATTTTGTTTTATTTTTTCTTTGGGGCTTGAACCCATTAACCCACCCTATTTTATAAGAGGAGAAGAGAAGGAATTAGGGCTCATTCGCAACCCTAATTTCAATCGCGCGCGAGAGAGAGAAACGAGGAGGTTAGATAGAGATACGAGCTTGACTGATCTCTGACGAGGCCTCTACGACTTTCGTCGACCTTCAGCGAGTCTCCATGAGCCCCGACGACCTTCAACGAGCTTCGACTGACCTCCGATGACCTTCAACGAGTCTCCACGAGCCCCGACGAGGACCCAGGAAGCCCTTGCAAGCCCCGACGAGCACCGCCAACCCTGACGAGGTCCTGCTGAGCTCCATCGAACCCCGATGAGAACCTAGAAGACGGGGACCTAGGAAGCCCTGCCAAGCTTTGACGAGCCCCGTTGTCTCTCTCCTCCATCATAGATTTTGCTCCGGCGAGCTCTCGGATCTGACGACGACTCACGAATTTCTCTTCCTCATTTCTTCTACTTAAAACTGCTAGCTCATTCCTAATTTGATTAACATAAAATCTTAGGGTAATTATTCGAATTAGGGCACCATTAACTGATTCTCGCTCGTGAATGAATGTTCAACTGCAATCATGAGCCTTTGATATTTTATTGATGTTAATGTTAGTAGTTAGTCATCATGAAGCTTTTTGAGAGATTTTTGAATTTTTATTGGAAGCTATGTTTATTGGCTGTGATTAGATAAAATTATTGATAGTATAACTTATTAATTACACATATAGAAATATCATATATGTGATGTTTTAGGATATTTATGACATTTAGGACATACTATATATATATATATATATATATATATATATATATATATATATATAGGAAAATTTTCAAATAAGAAACTTTCTCATAATAAGCTTCGTGAGAAAATCATATAAGAGAGATTTTATGGATGATCCGAACCGTTCATCATGATCTACATACTCTAATTAGACTACCAATAAAAAATCACGCGATTCTAACTTTTTTTACCGATGCATCAAGTGACATCTTTATTCTACGGTGAATATAACATATGTTTTGTAACCACTTGTTGTATGGGTAAAAAAGCTCGGACTCGCGTGATTTTTAATTGATAGTCTAAATAAAGTATATAGATCAAGATGAACGGTTCGGATCATCCACATAAAAAGCTCCTATATAGTTTTCTCACGGTCTTCGTGTGAGAAAGTTTCTCACACGAAGACTACTCTCTCTCTCTCTCTCTCTCTATATATATATATATATATATATATATATATATGACCTCCGAAATTGAGCAAATGTCTCTGAAATTTTCCCGATAACCGCAATCCGACTTTACATTTTGTCTTCTGATATTAGGCCGACGTCTGACATTTAGAACATTGGCATTTACAACCAAAAATTTTAAAGTAAGAAACATTAGGTTTTCTCAAATAGTAAATTTCAAAAGAAGTTTTAGAAGTATTTTTATAAAAATAAATTTTATTTGAGATGTAATATGATGTGTTTACGGCCTCGACCCATAAGTATTGAGGGAGTCCATATTTATTTATCATTGTCCTAACCATTTCTTAAAGAGTACGATTATTCCTCTCAATGACTCCATTTTGTTGTGGAGTTCTAGGACATGATAATTCATGTTTGATTCCATGTTCTTCACAATAGGCGATAAAGGAGTGGTTAATGAATTCATCACCTCTATCACTTCTTACACGTAAGATTGAAAAATCTTTTTTTTTCAACTCTTTTTCTAAACACTTGAAATTGTGAAAAGGCTTGATCTTTATTTTCTAAAAGAAAATCCAAGTAAAACGAGAAAAATCATCAACCAGAACAAAGACAAAACGATTTTCACTTAGACTTTTGGTTTTAGTAGGACCAAACAAATTCATGTGAATTAACTCCAAGGGTCTTGATGTCATGATATCCTTGATTGTTTTGAAAGAGGACTTGGTTTGTTTCTCAAGTTGGCACGCATCGCAAATGCGGTCCTTCTCAAATTTTAAACAAGGAATATCTTTCACCACTTCCTGTTGATTCTAGATAGAGGGTTAAATGAAACATGGCCTAGTCTCTTATGTTATAACCAAGAGTCTTCATTAAAGGCATTTAAACATGTAGCATTGCATTATAAATTTGACATATCAATCATGTGCACATTATTTTCAGAAAAATTGGAAAGTACACATACATTGGTTTATCTATCTAAAACATTGCAAGCTAAATCATCAAAAATCACTTTGAAACCTGTATTACAAAGTTGACTAATACTCAAGAGGTTATGCTTGAGATCATCAAGTAAAACACTATTTTCAATCAAGAGAGATGAGCCAATTTTAATGTTACCTATACCGATAATTTTTCCTTTGGAATCATCTCCGAAGGTGACAGTGTCACCATCATGGTACCTTGAATGGGTTGCGAAATTGTTGATATCTCACGTCATATGCCTTGAGCAATCGCTATCAAGATACCACCGCTCCTTCGTCTTGGAGCCTTGGTGTGTACTTATATCATGTAACAAATTGGTTGATTTTGGTTCCCAATTTTCTTGGGTCCTTTAATGTTAGCATTTCGAACCCAGATGTGATCATTAGAAGCATTTATTCTATCAAAATAAAATTTGGTTAAGTGAACTTTTCTGCCACAATAAGTGCATGAATAAACTCTACCATTAATAAAAGCATGATGGGAGTGTGTAGTGTGTCTAGCATGATGTGTATGTATGTGTTGTGATTTAGAAGTGTGGGTATGTGTGATATGATGAGCATGTGTAGAACCTGTTTCTTTGGAGTATGTTTCTTAGGAAACATTGCTTCCAACCTAGCTTTGTCAAACTCACATTTCTTTAACACATTTTCTAAAGAGTTAATTTTATCTTTTAAGATAGAAATCTCATCTTTATCAATTAATGGAAATTTTGCTTTACATGAAATTTTATATGCATCAAAATCTTTTTGTGTGGATATGAGTGTAGAAGATAAATCATTTTTTCTTTTGAGAGTATAACAATTTTATTATGAGGAGTTTCATTTTCCTTTTTCACTTTTAAATACTTCTTTTTAAGAAAATCATAGTTGTTAGACACCTTTTCAAAAGCCTCACCCAATTAATCCATAGATAATTCACAATCATCAAGTGAGAGTTCGGATGTTACCTTAGGTGTGTTATCATTAGACATGAAACACACATGGGCCGTATCAACTTCTTCATCGGTTTCGCTATCTGAGTCCCACGTAGCCTTGAGAGCCTTTTTTGTAGGGCTTCTTGCAGGTTGAAGATTTACTTTTGGTCTCCGACAATCCGCAACTATGTGGCTCGGTTTCTGGCAATTGAAGCATATGACCTTCTTGTCGTCTTTCCCTTGCCACCTTCTTCTATTGTTGAATTTAGCCTTGTTGTATATCCTCCTTACATTTTTCACTAGGAGGGAGAATTCTTCATCATCCTCTTCTTCATCATCATCGTTGGAGATGGTGGGAGTGGATTTGAAAGTGATCACTTTCTTCTTTTGTGGTGTCATTTCTTCCCTTGTCTTCTTTTTCATTTCATGGGTCTTAAGGTTTCCTATAAGACCGATGAGCTTCATCTCTTTTTTGTCGTTTAGCTCCTTAAATGTAGTAGCCTTGACTTTCCATGAGGGTGGAAGTGCCCGAATGACCTTCCTTACTTTTTGATCATTGTCAATGGCATCACTTAAAGAAGCAAGACCATTTGTTATTCTAGTAAATTTTGTTACCGTGTCATCAATGGTTTCATTTTCATGCATGGTGAAATTTTCATATTGGGAACGTAAGAGATCAATTTTTGCTCTCTTAACTTGTGGCGTTTCTTCGTGTGTGACTACTTGGTGTGTCCAAATCTCGTAGGTGAATTTGCAATAGATGACCCTAGCAATATCGTTATCGTTCAAGGCTTGAAGTAAGACATAGTGTGCCTTAGCATTTGCATCAAACTCCTTAGTAGCAATATCGGACCAAGTGTCCTCATTACCAAAATGGGTACACTAAAGGGTTTAGTCACCGCTTTTGCAACCCGACTTCCTAAGGATTGCAAAAATAAGGTCATCTTAACCTTCCATATAGGAAAGTTAAGGCCATCAAACTTGAGAGGGGTCTTAATACCTTCGACCATTTTTACTAAAGTGGAGGAAGATGAATTTTGAAAGAAGTGATTAGCAATTAGGATCTCTTTAAGGTTGTTGAGCCAAAAACTAGAGACCAAGGCTCTGATACCAATTGAAATACACCTAGAGGGGGGGGGTGAATAGGTGTATTGCTAATTAAATGCAATTTTAAAGCTAAAACTAATTATGATGAGTTATTGAAACAGTCACTCAAAATAAGAATTGAAGCTGAATTTTCCGTGAAGGGCTCTAAAACTTCTCTTTGATTCATCTAGATAATGAGTTGAGGTGCTCAATTGCCTCCTTGTTGAGATGAGTATAGACCAATAATGAAAATGATGGAATGAAAGCAATTATAGAATGCAAGATAAGCAATTTCACAAATATGAAAAATGAAAGGCAATAGAGAGCAAGACACAATCAAACGAAACACAAGGGAATTTGTTCCGAGGTTCGAGCCATCGCTCTACGTCCCCGCCTTCACCACTATGAAGGATTTCACTATCCTCTAAGGGATCTTCCACAAAGGAACCTTACACAAAGGAATTATAACTTAGTCTACATAAGACCAGAGTACACAACTCCACCAACTCAACCCTCTACACAAGAGGTAGCACAAAGCCAATTGAGGTTATAAAGCTCTTGGTGATCCAACAAGATCACAAACACTCTCTTACAACTTCCTATAGAGTGGAATATGAAGTGACGTTCAAGAAGCTAAGTGAGAGAAGAAATTCAGTTAGAAAGAATAAAAGAGTTTTAAAACCAATTGAAAATAGCTTTGGAAAGAAAGAACTTGGAGATTGAAAGCTAGAAAACTATTCTCTTTAGAAACAAACTTGAAAACTTGTATATTTTTCTTGTCTAAAACCAAAACCCATGACCCATATATATAGGCAATGAACAAATATCATTTATAAATCATACCAGGTCACTTGGGGTGTGTTTAAACTCTTGGAAACCGAAAATGCCTACTGGAATCCACTAAAAACAAAACATATTTAAAAATTAACTGTTATGGACATTTGGCAGCCTGTCGGTCGACCAACAGGTCATCCAGAATAGAGCCGTTGGCTCCGGTCGACTGGGCGGTCGATCGCTCGTTATATAGAAAGGAAATTTTAAACTGTCGGTCGACGGTCGACCGACCCTAACCGAGAGTTAGGGTCTCTCAGTCGGTCGACCGGTCGGTCGACCGCAAGGGTTAGCGGTCGATCGGTCGGTCGACCGACAACGTGCACAAACCTAGCCAAAGGCCCGGTCGACTGGCCGATCGACCCTTCTGGCCTGCAATGGGCACCAGTCGACCGGGCGGTCGACCGTTTTGGCCTGAAACAATTTTATGTAGGGTTTTTGAAATTCATACAATTTTCAAAATATTTTGTATTGGTTTAAGGGTGATGTAGCAACGTATAGGTGATGAAACACATGTTCTAAACTTGTTATAAAATTTTGGAAAAATTATGAGACATGTATTAATACCAAAAATGCAAAAATACCAATACTACCAAAACTTGTATTTTTCGAAATCGTGTATTTTGTGTGTATAACTTCTTGAGCATTACTACCATATTCTACACTTTAACAAACTAATATCTTACAAGGCTCTAGGTGACTACAAGATTTTCAACCGGGCTTCTCCATTAGCGACGTTTGAGTGTTTTGAGTTTTGATCTCGTATTTGAGTCTTCTTAAGTCTCTAACACCTTCTTTTAGAGGAAAAAAAACTCATTGAATCTTTAGAACCTTGAGATAAACTTAGACACTTGAACTTGATAAGTACAAATAATCACATATATTTTGTTATCATCAAAACCATAAAACCGGGTGATTGTAACCTTGGGCCAACAGTTAAGGCGTTGTCAGATAAATTCTCAGTTCCTTTTTTTTGTCGCTAATTGGTATAGTCATGAAAATTTGTTAATCTGAATCTTGAAATTGATTCCAAATAAAAAGTTTATGTTTTTTTAATATACCCCCAAGTATCTTCATATTTCAATATCACCGTAAAATCCTTATATTTTCGTTTCAGTCCCATATAAGTTTTTCAAAATCCCCGTTGTCAACTTCGTTCATAAACTGATGGTTGAGGACTGTTATGACCGTTCCTTGATCTCATCTTACCTTCACCTTCTTCTTTTCTCATTTCCATGCATCCAATCGCACATTCCATCAAACTGTTCAAGCTGTCCTGCCAAGACTCCATAATTTTCATTATCACCTGATCGCTGGAGTTCCCTCCAATCTCCTAATGCTGAGCCAGTATTGCCCCAACATCCTTAATAAAGACCATTAAGACGTCAAAGTTTATACAAAAGGAACTAAATATTTTCCAAGATCCGGAACTCCAAACCTTTCATTCTCATACCTTGTTGGAATCGCTTATGAAGAGAGTGTGGAGTTTTTTTTTTTGGGTGGGTGGTGGGTGGGTTGGGGGTGGTGGTTCTCTGAGTCCCAAAATTTGATATGCAAATAAATTAATTTAAAACCAAATCTGATAGCCAATCTCTAGGCATAATAGATAAATCACTAAAATCATGTTTTTGTGCAGTAGTCTTTTGATTGTAGCTTCTCCCTTCCATTCGATCAGCATGTAATTGCCTGATGCATCATATACAGAAGGGACTTAACAGAGAACTGCTTTTCCAGGACTAATTCTCTTCTAAGGAAGAACACACAGCCGCTTCATGTTTAAGTCTTTGTATTATGGGGATTTCTCTTTTCAGTTGACACACTTCGGTTGCTCACTGGTAAAATTCATTCTGCAGATTTTGTAGATGTTTCATTCAGAATATTCGGTAGATTCAGTAAACACCAGCACTTCAAGCAATGCTAATTTTGAGAACAAAGTAAGTTTTGCTCCCATCTTTTACAATTTAATGGATTGATGCCATGCGATATACCTTTTGATACATTGTGCTCTAATTATTAAGGTTTCACAAAATTGAGCTCTTGTTCAGCAGGATGCAAATTCTTCTGCTGATCAATCACAATGTGGTTAGTAACTGGGATGATGAATAATTAGTGATGTAGGTCATACCAAAATTTTTTCTTCTGTCATCATGGCTTGATTATATTTGTACTGCTGTACTATCTAGTTGTCAAAGCTTTATCTGACCAAAACTGTGGTGGTATCACGTGGACTCTATTTGTGGTGGTGATCTGTGGTTGAGTCCTTTATTCTATATTGAACTTTATCATGGGAGCTTTGTGCGCGTGGGCACACATGTATCTTGGAAGTTCTGATTGCTTGCTTGTGAGCACATGCTTCATATTTAACTTTAAATTGTGCATTCCTCTGTTCATCCACACTGGTTTCCTTAAAAGGATTTTCATTTTGCCAGTCACTGGCTTGATTAATTATTTATTTCTGTTAAGTTCTGTTTAGATTCCTGATCTGGCATATTTAAAACGTATACTTATTTTCGCTTGTACAAACATGTAAAGCATCATCTGTGACAGTTGATGCATTGGAGAAAATGATGGTAGATCCAAATGTGCAAAAGATGGTTTATCCGTAAGCCAGTCACTTATGTACTGCTAGTATGATTTCTAGATGGCCTCGTAAATATCAACCACATACCAATAGATATGATTGTAATAGGTGATTGCAATATTTGTTTGATGCCACTATGATCATTTGTTGCTTTCCATCTTTTGAAGCCTTATGCATCAATAACTTTCAGCTGGTGCCATAAGGATCTCACTTAATAATTTTAGAGAATAAGGTGTTATGGAGATGCTCTTCTTGTTTAAATCAAAATAATTTTGTTTTTGTTAGATATAATATGCAAGTTTCGTTATAGAGTCCTAATAGTAGTTGGAGTAGTTTAGATAATATTATGTCATAGTTTGAGTAGGTGATGTAAAACAATCTAGATCGCAATCACTTTCAAATTTGAAAACTAGGGTTTAAAATTTGAATTAAAAATCTGGATAGAATTTTAGGCCTCCACCCCTTTCACGGGCTTCACACCCAAAACTCAAGAGCAAAATCTCAAGAATTTAGCTGAAAATTTTGAAGTTTTAATCATTGAATAATAAATTCAAAGAGAAATCTTGACGCCTTTTTATAGGCATTACAAAATGAGTATTTCTAGGAAATAATCGATGTGGTACTAAACATCCACACAAAATAAATACTACTAAAGCAAATAAACTAAAATAAACAAAACAGCTTAAACCAAAAGAATGCAAAAATAAATACTACTAAAGCAAATAAACTAAAATAAACAAAACAGCTTAAACCAAAAGAATGCAACACGCCGTTTTCTGGATTTCGAATAATCTCAATCGAACTGTCGACTCAATGGCGTAATGTCCTCATCATTTCTCCCGGGTGGGAAAAACTCGATCCTGTCGAGTCTGTGGTGGGAGGCTGTTGCTGGTTGTGGTAATGCTCCAATAGCTCGGGATCAAGATGTCGAAAATCCTCCTTAGTAATCTAAGAATTTTCTGACTCAGGTCTTCCTTTTCACTTAATAAGACAGCGTCGCATTCCTCCGTCTCTAGTAGAGACACTCAGACATCCAAGCTAGAATCTATATTTTTCGCTGCATGAGATAATTTTGGAGGAAGAGGAGGTAGCGGGAGGCATTCAAAAAGAAGGTCCTAGGTAGGCTCATCCATGAATGGATCAGAAGATATATCAAAAATACCTCTATATGGAATCAAATCTTCAATATTAAAGGTGTAACTAATGCCAAAGTCTGGTGGGAGGTCCACCTCATAAGCATTTGAATTGATTCTTTTGAGGATTTGAAATGGTCTTGCGCTTTGTGCGTGTAGTTTCTTCATGGTCCTCGGAGGAAGCCATTGGATCTCAAGCAGACCATCACATAGTCACTGACATTGAATATTCTTAATGTACGGTGTAAACCAGCAAAAGCTTTATAATCATTATTATTTTTCATTATCTTTTCTTTAATTTTCTTATGTAATGCCTATATATGAGATGTGAATGCAGATGCAGAGTCTGATACCTTAAAATGATGAGCCATGGGAACTAACTCAATTGGCTACTTAGGTTTAAAATCAGTTACTATCTCAAATAGACTAAGACTTATAGTCCTATTGACAGACTATTATATGCAAAATCGGTCACAGGCAAGATTAGATCCCAACTTTTCAAATTTTTCCTAACGAGACACATAAGGAGATTTCCTAAGGTTCTATTGACTACCTCAGTTGTCCATCAGTTTTCGGATGAAAGACCGTTGAAAATTTCAGTTTGGTCTCCATTTTGTGCCACAGTGTTTGCCAAAAGTAGCTAACAAAGTTAACATCTCGATCCGACATTATGGTTTTAGGCAACCCATGCAGTTTGACAATATGATCAAAGAAAAAGACAGCTACACGGGATGCATCTGAGGTTTTGGAATAAGGAATGAAGTGAGCCATATTGGAGAATCTGTCTATCACTATTAGGATAGAGTCATGCCTTTTTTGCGTTTTTGGTAATCCTAGTATAAAATATAAACTCACGTCTTGCCAAGGACAACTGGGTACATAGAGAGGCATTTGGACACCAGCCATTTGTTTTTGTTGTTTGGCCAGTTGACAAGTGTGACACTGACCAACGATTTTAGCAACATTTCTCTTTAAGCTCGGTCAGTAGAATTTGTGTTCAACAGCCTCAATCGTCTTGTTCTGTCTGAAGTGTCCAGCCAAGCCTTCAACATGCATTTCCCAAGATAGGAAATCACTGAAGGACGTACGGAGAATATATAGCTTAAGGAATCTAAACATATTTCTGTCTTGTAGCAGAAACCCGTCCATCTCTCGATCAGAACTGTCCCGTAAAATGACATATATTTCTCCAAAGTTAGGACATGACTCATATTCTTCTCTGTCTCTAGAACCTTGTCACTTCTGCTCTCATAGCTACCAAAATCATCACTCGTCGGCTGAGCGCATTAGCGATCTTATTTTCAACTCCCGCCTTGTACTTGAGGACAAATGTGTAGTCCTGGAGGAATTCCACCCACTTGTTGTGTCTTGTATTTAATCTCTTTTGGGGGTTGAGATCTTTCAGTGCCCCATGTCTGAATACAACACAAACCTTGCGGTAGCAGAATGTCTCCGATAGCGCAAAGGTTGCACAACCGTATAAAATTCCTTATCATATGTGGAGTATTGCTTTCGGACGTCATTTAACTTCTTGCTGAAATATGCAACAAGATGTTTCTCTTGGCTCAGCACACCACCAATCGTAAACCCTAATGTGCCGCATGTTACTTCAAACACTTTTGAAAAGTCTGATAGACACACATAACAAGAGCTTCAGTCATCAACTTCTTTACTTCCTTAAAAGCCTTGGTGGCGGTAAGAGTCCACTGAAATATCTCATTCTTCAAGCAGTCGGTTATTGGTGTCATGATAACGCTAAATTTTTTGATGAACAACAGTAGAAAGTGTTTAACCCGTGAAAACTTTTGACTTCCCTAATCGTCCAGGATTGTGGCCACCCCGTATGTCTCCACCTTCTCAGGGTCTGCAGAAACTTTCTCGGATGAAACCACAAATTCTAGGAAGATGACCTTGTCTGTACAGAAAGCACACTTCTTCGATTTTGCATAGAACTTCTCAGCCTGGAGTGTGCAAAGGACTTACCTCAGATGGTCCATATGCTACTCTTGAGTTTGGCTGTAAATCAGTATATCATCAAAGTACACCACCACAAATTTACCGATAAATGGTCAAAACAGTTGAGTCATTATTCTCATGAAGGTGCTAAGAGCATTGGACAGTCCAAAGGGATTCATATAGCCCTCCTTGGTCTTAAATGCAATTTTTCATTCATCCCCTGACCGAATTTTAATTTGGTGGTACTCACTCTTAAGATCAATCTTGGAGAATATTGTGACACCTGACATCAAATCTAGCAGATCATTAAGACGAGGAATGGGAAAATGATACTTGACAATGATTTTGTTAATTACGCGACTATCCACACACATACATCATGTGCCATCCTCCTTTGATGCCAAAAGTGCGGGAACTGCACATGAGCTCAAAGTTGCTTTGATGAATCCTTTGTCAAGTAACTTTTTCACTTGCCGTTGTAACTTTGCGTGCTCGGCAGGGTTCATCCTGTAATGGGGCAGATTTGGCAAAGTTGCTTCTGGGACTAAGTGAATGTAATGTTGAATCTCTCATTGGAGGCAACTCACTTTGCAGATCTTTTGGAGGACTTCAGAAAACTCTTTCAGTATTGGTTTAATGTGTCATGGAATCTGCACCTCAATTTCTGGCTCAGCTTCTTGAGCATAAGTGCATAACAAGTCGTTCTCTCATTCAAGTTCTTTTCAATTTGATCGTGGCTAATCAAGTTCATTGCCATCTTCCCTTTGCCCATCACTCTTCTTTTCAGGAGTTGGAGCTGGTGTCTCTAATTTTCCTTCACCCTTATCAACCTTCTTTTCTGACATTGGTGGTTTAGGTTGATTCGGCAGTATCTTCACTTTCTTGCCGTTATGGACGAACGAGCAGTGATTGGTACATCTATATATGGTTACATCTAAGTCGAACAATCATGGTCGTTCCAAAATGAATCACCCACATCCATAGGGAGCATGTCATGCCATACGTTATCTGTGTACGTGGTAAACTGGATGGGGATTTCGGATTTGACATCTCTCTTAAAATTCTATGGATGTAGCGTCGATTCATGTAATCTTGTAGGGATTTGGGTGTTTCACCATTTTCATCCCTAAGGTGGTGATCAATTTCGACGCAACGATGTTGATGTAATTGCTACTATTCACTATCACTTTGCAGCTCTTGTTCTCAATTTTTGTGAAAGGTTTGAAATATGGTAGTTCTTCTCCAGTTACTTGACTTGCTCGTGCTGCGCTAAGATGCACCTGACTACTTCTAATTTGGCTATGTCTACATTAGAAGTTAGGTTTGTTACTCTCAAAGTTCTAATGCAGCCATTGAATTCACTCTTCAGCAGAGGCACCCGAGTCATCATCTTGTTGGTGCAAGACCACTTCAAAATCTTCTTTTTTTACATTTTCAATGGGAACTTCTACTAAAAGGTCTTGGTTTGACTCGGACACTGGCTGGCAAGATGTCCATACTTTTGATATTTATAGCATTGGGTCCGCGGGTTGACTTTTACTGGTTCACTAGTTCTTCTCTTGGAGGTTGTCAGTTTTGCACCAGAAGAACCTGTTGGTTTGACGCTTGAAGAACTGGAGGCAAGTTTGCTTAGAGCAGAAAATGATCGGCCAAAGCTAGGTTTGCTAGCAGTTGTGATTTTAGAGTTGTCCATAGAATCAGTTTGGTGGAAGTAGAAGCCTCTTGACTCATTTAAATCATTGAATAGCTGGTATGCCTGCTCTAGAGTCGTGACGCCTTGAGCGATGAGCTCTCAGCGGTAATCGTTTCTAAGACCTGACCTAACCTAGGTAGGGTCTGTTCGGGAGATTCAAACTCGATTGCACTGCACTGATTCAAATATTCATTAAACTTAGCGATGTATTTGGTGGCCGATTTATTTCCTTGAGTCAGTCTATTCCACTTGTCCAATAACTGCTGACTCAAGAAAGGTGGAACATATTTTAACCTAAGTTTTTCTTTCATGCCCTTTCAAATCTCCACTGGATCATCCCTTCTATACCTCATCATTCTTTCAAGTTTTTTCAATATTGTTTGGCTTGTCCCATTAATTTCATCATGGCAAATCGAATTTTCTTAGACTCAGACATGTCATGCCAACGAAAGTAGCGGTCCATAGTTAATTGCCAATCTATGTAAGCATGAGGGTCAAGCATCCGTCGAAGGAAGGAGCATCGACTTTTACGCTTTGATATATTGGGCATTTGGGTCCTCTGTATTGTTGGGTTAAGCTTGCTTATGCCTGGGTGACCTATTGTTATTTCGAGACTCGTTCTTCGTGGTTCTCTTTCGATGGGCTTCTAGTTTTTCAAGTCGTGTGGCTAAATCCCTACAATTGGCATTAGCTTGGTCTCTAAACTCTTGTAGTGATCGGTCCATCCTAGCATTGAGTGTGTTAAGTGTAATCTTAAGACTAGGGTCCATTTGTGCTTATGTCTCGCCTACTAAAAAAGTTCTGCCACTTCTACTTGACATGCATGTTTCTAATTAAACCTAAATGCAAACTACCCTAAGGTGAGATGTATGTTATGCAGGAAGAATCAGAGATAGATTAATGACTAATAATACCAACTCTAAACTTTGTTGATTAACGCGTGATTAAAAGAATGTAATGTGGGGACTGTGATTAAACTACACGTGCTAACATAGAATTTCAAATCAGTTCAAGTGACCATAAATTCAAGTTAACTGAGTTGCACAATTAATATCAATTTAGGTTTCCACTCAAGATCAGAATCACACAAACTCACTATTTAGTGGGCAACAGTTAACCGGTTCTATTTTGTGACAGATTGAAAGAGGTACCTATCTTAATTAAGAGACATGAATAACTGAACAAAAACTTCAACGATTACCTGGGAGGTGACTGAAGCTCGAACCTGGATGTGAAGGTTGTAAACGAGTAGTATTGCTCCACGAATATGCTTCTTCGAGAACGGCTCTATTCAGGCTTGAAATGAGCCAAAAATGGCCTCCGAAAGATCTGAACTGAATTTGAATTGAGCTGAACTGAGTCAGACGAGTCAACTTGCGGAGTCAGGCTGAGTTAACTCAAGTGGCTCAGCTCAAATGAACCTGGCCAGGTCAATGGACTTGTCTGGTGGATCAGATTTGGATCGGATTGGTTGAGTAAGACCAAACCCAAATCCAATAACTCAATCCTTATTAGTTAAGTTGGGTTTCTACTCGTTTACCCATTAACCCGCAGAACCCCCTTTTCTCCCTGATGCCTGCTGGGTTCTCACAGATGGCGGTGGCGATGGAGGCCAATCTCTCTGGTAGTGGCGACGACGGAGGTCCGATGAGGGCTAGGGTAGGGCTGGGAACTCCCGTGATCTCAAGGTGGCGTCAACGACTGGATCTTGGGCGTGGTGGAGCTTGAGAAGATGGTGGCGAGGTGATGTCAGAGACGAGAAGAGGAAAAATGGTTGAATCTGCTCTGTCGATGACGAAAAGCGTCCAGATTTGCTGTCAACGACAAAAAGTGGCCAGATTTTCTCTTATCAGTGTCAGTGAGGGTGCTCAGCTGATGTGGCGACTTCAACATTGGAGGTGACGTGGTGGGATGTTGCGAGGTCGGGGATGAGTTCTGAAGGGGATGATAATGATGGAGGGTGATGATGACAGTGATGATGAAGATGATGTTGAAGGTGGTGTGGCGGCGGCGTGGAGAGGTCTGGAGGGTGGCGGAGAGGTCTGGAGGGTGGTGGAGAGGTGGTGGCGGGGCACGGGCGGTGAGAGAGGTGGCGGTGGTGGCAGAGGGGAAAGGAGGGGATGCAGGAGTTGGAGATGGGGGGAGGGAGATGAGGGGAATGAACAGTGTAATTTTTTTATCAGATCTAGAGTTGATCTGAAACTAAGGTTTTGGAAAAGGGAAAAAAATTGAAGTGGATTGAAAACTAATTGCTCTGATACAAATTGATGTAAAACAATCTGGATCGCAATCACCTTCAAATTTGAAAACAGGGTTTAAAATTTGAATTGAAAATCTGGATAGAATTTTGGGCTTCCATCTCTTGCACGGGCTTCACGCCCAAAACTCAAGAGCAAAATCTCAAGAATTTAGATGAAAATTTGAAAGTTTTAATCATTCAATAATAAATTCAAAGAGAAGTCTTGGGGTCTTTTTATAGGCTTCACAAAATGAGTACTTTTAGAAAATAACCGATGTGGTACTCAACGCCTACACAAAAGAAATGCTACTAAAGTAAATAAACTAAAATAAATAAAATAGGTAAAACCAAAGGAATGCAACACGTTATTTTGTAGATCTCGAATAGACTCGATCGAACCGTCGTCTCAGTGACGTGATGCCCTCATCAGTAGGGCTTAGTCTTGTATGAAGTCTATACAAAAAAAGGTTTGGTCATGATTATGTAATTTTATATTATAATCTTTTTCATAATTAATAAAAATGTAGCTCTTTGTAGTTTAACATGGTAACAGAGCCATGATTCTAAGCAACATCTTCTCTCACCTTCACCCAATTTTCTCCAGAACTATTTCTTCTTTTTCTCTACAAATTCTTCCCTTCTACATCTTCTACTTCTTTTCGAAACTTCATGATAATGTAATTATATATTATAATTCTTTTCATAATTAATAAAGATGTAGCTCTTTGTAGTTTAACATGGTAATAGAGCCGTGATTCTAAGCAACAACATCTTCTCTCACCTTCATCCAAAATTCTCCAGAGCTATTTCTTCTTTTTCTATGCAAATTCTTCTCTTCTACATCTTCTACTTCTTTTCGAAATTCATAGGAATCCTTCTTCGAAAAAGGAAAAAATATGAGGTATTGTTCACCTATGTTGTACAAACACGGCAACATTGAAATGGACATTACACACGGACATATGATAAATTTTTTAAAATATACACGACACGCGTGTCCGACACGTTTCGAACACGACAGGGCTTCATGACAGGAGTGTCCGTGCTGCATAGTTGTTCACCATGAACGGTGTACGATTAGTGTTCATCAGGAATATTGTTAGGGCTAATGTTCTTTCATTATCATTCTTTCTTTTCTTTGTAATAACCTATCTTCTTGTATCTACCCCCATTATTTTTTTAAATGTTTCAATCTTATTTATAACTCAGTTTTCAAAATCTGATTGCAACTCAGTTTTTCCAATCTGATTACAACTTTATTTTCCCAATCCTATTTCAACATTGTTTTTCCAATTCTGTTACAATTTCATTTCTCAATATGATTGCCCTGCTTTCTTACCCTACATCTAGATTTGCTACCATTTTGACAATTGAAATTGTTCTGGTATAGATAAATATCAAACTCTAATTTTGATGATTTAAAAGAGTTGATTACCATGTTTTTGGACGTTCATGATGCATCGATGCTTCCATTTGGTGTGATTCTACTTTAATTTAGCAATTGTGCACAAAGGTTGAGAATATCTAAAACCTCTTCTACTGAGTCTGAAAATCTTTAAAACTTCCTCTTCTACTAAGTTTTGAGGCCTCTAAAACCTTTCTTCTATTGAGTTTGAGGATCTTAAAAATCTCCTCTTCTACTTTGAGGATGTCTGACATTTTTTATTAAGGTTGGAGATCTCTAATATCCCAACCCTATCAAAAAATATGAATATTTGATTTTTTTTTTTTGGGCAGTCTTTACGCAAGTGTTTGGCTCATGGTTTAGTTTTTCAATTCGGTTTAGGTTTAGCTTGGTTTGGTTTGCAACTTTGGCATGGACATCGACATCAGCAATTCAATTGGCGAATTTGTTTTCGACACTTTAGTTGTTTTAATATTTGTACTTTAGTTTCTTTGTATCACAAACTTTTGATGTCATACTATCGTGAGTTTGAGGGTGCATGTTAGATATATAAGTTTGGTTATAAAGTCATAGTAATATTTGAAGTCTTGTGAGTTTTAGTAATATTACTTGTGATAATTTGAGTTTGATTCTGTCTTGTATGGAGTCAATACAAGGACAGGTTTGCTCACAATTTTATGTAATCATTTGTACTGAAGATACAAGTTCTAGAGAAAAATGAGTCTTTTGTTGTATGAAATAAATTTTATGGATCACGTGAGAAAAAGTAGGTATTTCAAACAAGGAGTGGCTCGACAATGTTCATTGATCTTTTACATTGATACCTTGAGAGAACTGTAGGAATAAAGTACCATTTTTAGGAATAATTTCAGTTTGAACGTACTTGTATATATGGTGTACAAGGCCTATCCTGTTCATGATGTTTTCCTGCTTAATTACTTTCCAAATCTATGTTTGTCCTTTGTTTGTTATGAACTTATGATTAATTATATGCTTAATTCAGAAACAAATGAACAAAATTTTGAAATGACTAAATTTGAAGCCATATCTACACACCAATAGGCGTTATTAGAGCACAGGTGTTTTAGAAAAGCTGTATATTTAAAATTGAAATGTGAGCTCCACACTTTAATTAATTGAGCCAAACTGTTCATTATAATCTAATCCTATGACATATGTGCTAAAAATCTTTTGCAGATTGAACTACTTTAATTATAACAGTGCATGTGGTCAGCCAGATAATTGGTTCAGTCCTCAAGATCATTATGATCTAGTCGTGTGACATGGAGTTTCAAATCATGGTTTTTGAATTTCTCACTGTGCATCAAGTGATCACTTTATTTACAAAATGTTTAGGAGAAATTTAACTTCTTAGTTTATTTTGACTCATGACTTTGGTTCTGATGTCTTTGACAATGTGAAGGCCTTAATGGATGGTGTATATTGTATGTTTTAGCTATGCATATTCTAGGTCCATGTGAATGCCAACTTGTGCTTTTGCAATGGCCAATTCTCACTACTGGAAGGCCTGTGATGGGGGAATCGAATGGCGCAGATTTAGTAGGATTTAAGATCTTATTTAAATTTAGATTTGATTGAGATTTATGATTAATTTGAATTCGATTTGGTTAGATTTAATTTTATCAATAATTGCACGTATGGTGCACGTATTGTAGGATATATATAACCATGTATTAAACTTTGAAAGGAATCAATGATTGATTAAAAACTTTGCTATTGGTATTGATTTGATCTCATTTTAATTAAGTCAACTGGTGGTGAAGCCAAAGGACCGGGTTGCGATCCGAGTTCATATCTTCAATTTAAATTTATAGTTTTGATCCCACATCAATTTGGCATTAGAGCCAAAATTCCTGATTCCCTCTCAAAAAAAAATCAAAAGTTACTGTTCATCGTCACCTTCCTCTTTGCTCCCCCAAACTCGAACCCTACGCATCCCACCACCTTTTCCCGTCGCCGTCCTTTGCCTCTGTCGCCTTCCCGTCGACGACACCACAACTACCACGACTGCTGCCGCTAGGCCAGCCAGTTAACCTCTGTCTTCACCGATTTGATCAAGAGTCCCTATCCACGACCATCGTCAATCCTTGACGACCTTGATCTCGTCGTCGTCTTTAGCCCACCGAGTTCGTCGTTCTCTCCCGCCACCTTTGTCTCCACCCTTCCGCCGCGACGACCTCGACAACACCGCCCGCCGACTTCTTCCTTTGACTTCGACAACACCGCCGCCACAACAGACCAAAAATCTCATGTTGCCGATCGCTAGATCTCAACAGAATTCCTCACCGACGAGATCTTCGCTAATTGTCGTTCTTCGTCACGCTCGCGCCGCCATCTCTCATCAATGTCGCTGTCTACATGAGGTCGAGAGAAGGATCGATCTTTTCAGGTTATAGTAAAATCCGATTTGACCCGAACCGCTTGCAGCGCGGGATTCAATCCGATATCAAATCGACCCAACCCGCTAATCTAAGGCTCTGAAGCGAGCCACGGCTCAGACCCGAGCCATCGCTGATGCTAGCGGCTCGTAAGCTGATGTCATCGGTCTGACTGAGCCGACATGAGTTGCGGCTCAGATCGGAGCCAACCCCGAGCCGAGTCAATTGAGTTGATTCAGTGAATTAGAGCCGAATTGACTCAGTAACTCAGTCCAATTCTGGCCAAGTCAACTCAACGAGTCAACTAGCAATAGCACCGTCTTGATTCAAAGTCTGTTTCAGGTTCGATCGGAGTCCATTTCGAGCTCTGTTTGAAGTGTTGTCCTTAACTGAGTCCTGGAGCCACAAAGAAGAGTTCGCGACAGTTGGACACTAGATTCGACCTTCATAACCTCATTTTTGGTGTTGGTACTCTTCGTGTAGCAGAAGAGTTCAGGCCCTTGTTTGCAGCCTGATTTGAGCCCAGTTCGAGTGAGATTCTTGGGCAACTTCTGATTTTTATGCATTGAAAGTTTATTTATGGGATTTTACTTTTGTAGAAGATATATATACTGATGGTTATGACAAGGAAGTTGAACGGGATATGTATGCGGCTATTCTGTATTTTCATGTTCTTATGATCGTTATGGGTATGAACAACAGGAAAATTATCTTGAAGAATTTTTTAGTTATTTCTTTCTGACATCTGAGTAGAAGTGCTGCTATGACCAAATAAAGCTGGTTGGAGAAGCTTATTGGTGGTGAAAAGACAACCATAGATTTTGTTGATGTTAGTTTGTTTTACAAGATCTTTTTTGTACTCGGTATGCTCCACGCCTTTATGCATTTGAGGCAGATTGCAAAGAGTCTAATGTTGAGCATGAGCTCGAGCTCGAGAGGCCACAATTCAGCAATCTAGACGTTTAATGTAAGAAGATCCTAAATGGCGTGGGGAGGATTTTAGAAAGCGTGACAGTAAAGGTTGTTGCAGATCCAGAGCCTCTAGTTCTTGTCGAGACAGAAGTTGTTGAGGAGCCAGAGTCGGAGCTAAAAGTTGAAGATCCAGAACTAGAACCGGAAGTAGAAGAGCCTCTTATAAACTCGTGTAGTTCTACCAGTAGAGTCTACCATAGAGCTATTATCATTTTCCCCAGTTATGAGGTTTTCCTTATCCCTGAGGTCGCCTGATGTGTACGCTCCTTTTCAGATCTTTCTACAGGAGATATGTTCACAGGAGATTTGTGCCTTGATATGTGTTAGTTTTTAGTGGGGCTGAGTTGTATTGTTATGTTGCTCGTATTTTATTCGAGCTACCATCGACTGCAGTCGATTTGTCACTGAAGTCAATTTCACCTCCACGACTTTGGTTCAGCCATGACACATCAGTCCTGATTTCCCGACCAACACCTTGGCTTAACTGAGGATTCGTGATGCGGTTTAGTTTCACTCGGTCGTGCTTATCTTCTACTTACCATTACATTCACTAGAGGTGAATGTTTTCAAGCCGGGGAGATTGATGGGAGAATCGAACGTCTCATATTTAGTAGGATTTAAGATTTTATTTAAATTTAGATTTGAGTAGATTTGGTTGAGATTTAGGATTAATTTGAATTATATTTGGTTAGATTTGATTTTATGAATAATTACATGTGTGGTGCATGTATTGTAAGCTATATAGAGCCAGGTATTTAACTCTGAAAGGAATGAATAATTGATTAAAAACTTTCTATTGATATTGAAATTGATCTCATTTTAATTAAGTCAACTGGTGGTGAAGCCAAGGAGCGGGTTGCGATCCGAGTTCATATCCTCAATTTAAATTTTCAGTTTTAAATTCACATCAGCCTGACTCATGTTTCATCCATAGAAAAGAAACCAGCATTTTTATATATTTTCCTCACTTTTCAGAGTAAGAACTGATTCACTTCTATATATGATCCAGGTATTTTACCTGAGGAGATGAGGAACCCAACTACTTTTTAGTGTATGTTCCTTGTTATATTTTCTTTACAAAAATATGCTGAGCTTTCCTGATTTTTTTCTTAGTTTGACTGATTATAAGAAGCATGTGCCACTATCCATATAATCCTTTACTATCAGCTAAACTGTTTGGCCTTTACCTGCCTTGGTTTTCAGGGATGCTTCAACATTTGCAATACCGCCAACAGCTGCAAGATATGCTGTAAGTCCATTTTTTGCTTCCATTCTCTCTTTTCTCTCTCCAACACCCGCCCACCAACACCAAAAACCACAACCCCCCCACCCCCACATGTTGAGTATGTATCTTGAGTCTTATACTTGATATTGTGTTACTTGTTTTCTTCTAGTTTATTGAAGTGATAAGCTACCGCCAGCCTGTATATTAATATGTGCTATATTTGAATATTTAATAGTTGGTTATTTTTCATCTTCACATGTTCAGGATCAATAGATGGAGAAGTGGTGAACGGGACAGCCGCATAATGGGTACTTCGAAAAATTTTGACCTGAGCAGTCCTGAGGTCAAGCAGCAATTAGGTGAGTGCAACTATATTCTTTATTCCTTTTTGCTAGAAATCTTTATTCGGCATTGTGTGAGGCCTATTGACTTGGCTTATATAAACAGCCGACAATTTAAGATCTAGTTTACTGATTGACCAGTAAGTCTAATAATGCTTTCGGTATGGAAGGTTTAAGACCTAGTTCACCTATACTGATGTAGTTTCTTTCCTTATGTACTTTACTCTATAGACTTAATCTCATAGTGTGTTTTATTTCTTGAATCTCCATTCATTGTGGGGGATTGTTGGGAAATGAAGAATTTCAAGTGAAATTTTAAGCTGAATTTAGGCATGATCTTTTGCCAGAAACACACGGATAATGGTTGGAGTGCTTCAAGTGGGGATGAACGTGGTATATTCACATGTTCACTTCTGTTTCCGAATAAATGAGATATTCAAGTTGAAAATTGGTCTGATTCAATAGTTAAAAGGGATCAAAAGAAGTAGAAACTCTTTAGTCCCACATTGGATGTGGTGTGGAAAGTTGAGTGGTTTAAATATGAAAAGTTGAGAGTTAAGGGCGTGCCCTTACGGTACTTGGAGTTTTCGCGCGTGTTTGGGAGAAAACCTTGCCCACACGTGCATCGCTGCGCGGGCACGCCCCGCCTGTTTCTAGAAACGTGCGGGTTCCTGTCAGAATGGTTGTGGCGGTTCTGTCCGAACAGTTGCAACCATTGCCTCCAATTGCTGATCAGGAGCACTATAAATAGCGCTCCTCTCGACTTTTTCCAACACAACACAACGCAACAAAAATCAGAAACAGATGAATAAATCTGAATTTGCGAGTTGTTCAAACAGAAATTTTTTCTCTTTTCTTTCTCTTACAATGAATAGTCCTCCAAATTTAGATATAGATTCTATCTTAACTGTGTCTTAGTCCAAGTTTTGTCTACTTCCTACTAGTGAAGGTACTGATTAATTTTGGTTCGATCGTACGGTCTATTTGGTAGTGCTATTCAAATATCGTGAAGGAGTGTTGACCAGCGTCCAGTTACACGTTAACAACGTAGTGAGAGATGTAATTGAAATAACGTTCTTTTTACAGGGGTTATGCTTGAATACTTATCTTTATAAATTTTACTATATTGATTGTATTGAAATTGACTAATACTAGTTCAATTGGTGTTTAACTTGGAAGGGAATTGAAAGGTGGTTCTGTAATTAGGAGATTCACAATACACGTACCTCACTCCATATACTGTGTAAGTGAAATAACGTTCTTTTTACAGGGGTTCTGTTTGAATATTTATCTTTGTAACTATTAGTGTTGATATATTGATTATATTGAGATTGACTAATACTACTCAATTGGTGTTTAACTATGGAAGGGAATTGAAAGGCAGTTCTGTAATTAAGGAACGTTCTATCGAACGAAAAACCTCCCACTTGATTTTCACCGACTTGGCTAATTAGATCGGTTGATCTTGATTAGTTGTTAGAATCAACAAGTTGCAGGCGGGTGTACATCAATCTGATGGCATTAAATGATTGGATTGCTGGGTATATTGATAAGACAATTTTGGAACATATTTGCTGTATTGAATCTTGTTAAGATTATTTTTAGTCGGGCTTTACTCACCTCTGTGGCACTTAATTCTGAAGAATGACTTTTATCATACAATCTAAAGTACTAGTTCTTAAACAATTATTATTTCTATATCCTATTAATTATGCGATATAAACATGATCCTTCTGGGTATTTTCTTGAGACTGCTGCCCTCTTCATTCCCACACCTGTTATGAATGTTTCTGATTGAAAGGTTGATGGCTATTGTTATGTGATGTTACTACTAGCTGGTTGACTCTATACCAATCTTCCTAAATTCAAATGTGGATAACGCAAGTAAATGCTTCCTACTTTTTCTTGCGAGTTCTGAGCATCTAACTGTTATTCCTTCTGTTTTGCATGCAGATCAGATAGGGCTTACTCCGGAAGAACTTATATCTAAAATTATAGCAAATCCTGAAGTTGCTATGGCATTTCAAAACCCGAAAGTGCAAGCTTCCATCATGGATGTATGCTATATTACTGCTTCTTTTCCTATCTTATATTGCAATTTGTTGCCCTCCTAACATATTTCTTGCCTTTTGCAGTAACTCACAAAATCCTTTTAAATATTGCAAAATATCAAAATGACAAGGAGGTGAGATTTTGAGCTATTAATTTCCACTAATAGTCATACAACCTTGTGCATCTTGCTTTTATGTCTTCCAGTTTGGCACCTTGTTTTTTTCTTTTTCAATTTTAAATTTAAATTTAAATTTTTTATTTTTTTATTTTTTTAATTTAAATCTTATTCATTTTTGTGTGTGTGTGTGTGTGTGTGTGTGTGTAACCTTGGTTTATATTATGCATCCTGAAGTTAAGTCTTGTAGTAAGAAAACCAATTCGCCAAAAACCAAAGGTTCTGGTTGTCTAAGTGAAGCAATCCTTGTTGCAAGGGCAGAATTAAATGAACACTGAGAAGGCCTTGAAAACCTAAGTGAACAGGTCACATGGAAGGCCCTGAGAGGCACAACAAGATAATTGGCGGCGGTAATATAACTATATGTACGTTTATCAAGGACAAGGTTTAAATTATCATACCCATACTGTGGCCTGTTAGGAAGCAATCCTTAACTACCCTGATACTTGTCAGTTGTCACCTTTGCCCCTTTATATTTCTCTTCAGTAGAATCTTGGAGGATGGTTGCTTCCTGAATAGAAGAAAGCTTAAAATGCAATAGGTACCAGCCAAAATAATTTCCTGTTGTCAGGAATTCACATTAACCCAGCGGAGACTGATTTTTAAATTGGTCAATGTATATTTAGATCTTCTTAATTTAGAGTTGTGCTTAATTGCTGACCTGGAATACCCCATGATAAAATTAATAATGGAACTTTATTTCTAACTATTTACAGCATATAATAGTTAAACTTTTAGCCCATATGTGTACTTGATACTCTAACCAATTTACAAAATTAGAAGTAAAAGGGTTTTCTAGTTCTGTAGAAATGTGAGAGTGAACTGTGTAATCCTTTTGGGAACCTAACATATCTCAAACCGTTTCTATTCAGCCAAAATAGCTAGAAGTTGTCCAGGATATCATTAGTCTGTACTCCTTAGTGAACTTTATTAAGAATTAAGAAATTTGATAACCATGTTAGCAAGGGTCTCTTTTCATATCATGGTGACAGCATTAGGGTTAGATTGGATCATTTCCAGGTCCAGGAAAGATTGGAAGGAGAGGAAGTGAATTAAACTGTTCTAGTTCGGAAACTTGCGAACGTGTGTTGCACATTCATGGACACGACAAGACACAAATATGTGGATATGCAAAATCATTAAAAAAAAAAAAAATCTAGGATACAGATGCACTGTGGATAGAGAGATAAAATATTATTATATATATAAAGAAGTAGAATAAGCATGATATGACCTCAGTATTCATTATAACAAATCATATGAATGCAATTTCATGTAAACTTTAAATTCCCAATGCCCATTCCCAATGCCCATGAACACTAAAAACCATCTAGCCCAAATTCAATCATCTCCAAGCTAGTTCATGGTTATACATGCTGGACATGTTTAGATATGTATCCACTAGGTATCTTGCTGGTGTAGGTGCTGATATGTGTTGGGCATGGATACGGTGGTTTATAGCGCGTGTTGGTGCAATGTAGTTATGAACTATTTATAGATCTTTAACTTTGTGTTCCTCCCTTGGACCATCCAAATTTATATCCGAGTTCTCTCATTGTAATCAAATTGTCCTAATAATCTAATTATATAGCCTGACTTTTTCTCCACGCATCAGAGAAGAACTCGTGACCGTTTTTTTTCCTGTTAAAAAGAAACGGTAAACCTTTAGATTCACCTGCTCTTTCCTATTAGTTTTAATTTTCTCCCTTAGTGTTTTCGTTTTCTTTCCAAAGCGATATTTAACCCTACAAGGCAATAACCCATGCAGCCCCAAACTCTCACAACTCACCTGCCATCTTTTCTTTTCACAGGTTGTTGATGTGTTCACCGAGATATCGGAGCTCTTTCCTGGAGTAACAGGGTACTGACATGCTTATGGTGGAACACCTACAGTTTTGAGGTTTCAGTGTTATCAAAAAATATTGCAGCAAGAATAGGAACAAATTTGTTCACGCGAATAGCAAGTCACATCTCATTGTTATATACCCTTTTTTTTCAAAAAATGGGAACAAATTCACGCATGCAGTATTTATATAATATATCATGCGCCATCGCCATGTGTGTCGCAACTCATTTCATATGTAATGCGGAGAATCAGGTATATATCGGTGACATGCTTCGATTGTTTGTTGGTTTTCTCTTCCCTTTTCCTTTTTTTTCTTTATTTTCCTTTATATGTCGTCTTTCAGATATTGAAGGAAAGCAAGGAAACTGTTTGTATGTTTGAAAATAGTTGCTTTTATACAAAAGAAGGGAAACACATTCTCTTATTTTGTACGTTTGAAGATAATTTCTTTATATGTTGGAACACAAAACAGACATGTTACTCTTGTTTTGTACACTTGAAGATGGTTTCTTTAGCATGGTGTAAGACATAATCATGTTTGTTACATGTAATTATGTTGTAGATGGTGATCATAGAAAATAAGCTCATTGGAAAATAAGCTAGAAGTGCAAACATGTTCTTTTTGTAATCGATAATCTTAGAATTTTTGCTAGACCTTTTTAATAATATAATTTTCATTTCTAAATTTATGATGTGTCTAACTTATTGGATTCGAACCCTTTTTGGAGCCTCCAATTGATATTGACTAATCACTTGGGTGGTTTTAGTGCAACACGAGTCTAAGAAGATTATTGCATCTTGATAATGACTAAATATATTGTTAACAAATATGTGATACATTGCATTTAGACATGCATATAGACATGTGATGCATTGTACTTAGACATGTATATTTTTCTTATTTTATTTTTCGCTTTTCTAGATATTGATGTAACACTTTATGAATAATATGCGAAAATTCCTTTTTATCCACATTATTATGGTTATCAAAATCTCTCAAATCCTCTGTTGATCGTTGTTCTACGCTATTAACGAGTTTATGCGGGGCTGTGCTCATGTAGCTGTACTTAGCGCCAGGTCATCTTTTCATATTTCTTTATTGTCAACTTAGATGACATCTTACTCCAATGCTGTCGTCGGCTCTTGCCTCTATGGCCGTCTTTGGCCCTCACTTTCTAGCGCAGAATCTTCCTCCTCTGAGATCTCTTTGGCAGCGACTTCACCATTCCCGCTGTCGACGAAAGACGATCGACGAGTGATGATTTTACCATTCCCGCCATTGACAGAGACGATTAACGAGCGATGATTTCACCATTCCCGCCATCGATGAGAGACGATCGACGAGCGTATTTTCAAGCTCTCGGTATTCGATCCACCGTGAGTTTGAGGGAGGGTGTTAACAGACATGTGATACATGTAATACATTGTATCTAAGTATGTGTATAGACATATGACACATTGTATCTAGACGTGTATACTTTTCTTATTTCATCTTCACTTCTCTATAAATTGATGTAACTCTTTATGAATAAGATACTGAAAATTTCCCTTCTTCAAATTATCACATATGACACACGGAAAAGCATCTCAAAGGTTTTTCTTCAGACCCCTTGATTCAAATCAAGATAACTTTATAGTTTTGTTAGTCAATACTTGTCGTATAAATGTTGTAAGATTTGTCAATCTATTGGTTTTACCGGCCATTGTAGATTTATATTAACTTTCTATTTTAGAAAGTTTCTTTCCAATATTCTTTTTTCTTTCAACTTTTCTTTTTTTTGCTTGAAAAATGAAAAATTAGATCAAAGAGATCCAGGCCCGAAACCAGTTCATTAGGGCTTGAAATAAGGAGATTAGAATTAAGTTACAATCACGTTAGCAGAATATATAATCCCCTGGTCCTTTAATAGTATCTCCATTTTCATCCTTTATTGCCTTGCAACACTTAATCCGAAAATCTATCAAATTGTATGTTTGCAACTTTTACAAATTCTCTTACTTCTCTCCTCTCAAAAAAAATCCTAAAAGGTACTCATAATAAAATGAATTCAAGTCGTAATTGGTAAAATCTTTTACATGCATGCAAGTTTTATAGTGTTTGGTTGATAATATAAAGTTGTAAGTGAAAAAGTGTATTGTGTTTTACGGTGTTTGGTTGTCGTAATGTGTAAGTCGTAAGTGAAAAAGTTGATGACAAAATTAACTATTTGGTGATTTAAAAAATTTTAATATTGCAAATAAATACTAAAATGTTAAATATTAAAAAAATTAATATTAATATAAAAAATAATATATATTTGTATGACCACAAAATTAACTGTAAGTGGGCTGTAAGTGAGTGGTAATTTGGGTTGCAAATGAGTGGTAGTTGAGTTGCGTAAATTATTTACGAATTACGGTCCAAACAAACGCAATAGTTGCAATTGGGTTGTAAGTCTTTACGAATTACAAACTTTTATGACTTTTATGACGAAACAAAAAGCCCTAAGTCTCTTTGCTCTCCGCATCAACCATAATGACTGCAAAGGTGCAAGTCGCTTCCAATATTAATCATTGTTATCTTCTTTTAAAATTGCTTTTACAATGTTGGCGGCATATGTCATACTTATATTCTCTACATCACAAGTCACATGTCATATCAACTCTCTTCAAGTTCTCTTAGGGTCTGTTTAGTTCACGCGAGGAAAGTTGGAATTCTGCGGTGAGGTCCGCACTGGGAGGTTTTCATTTATAAAGAGAAGCGGGTCCCAGCTACAGTGAATTTTCTGACAGTTTCCAGCACCCGCGCGAGAAAACACGCAGGAGTACAAACACGGGCCCCACCTCTAAAATTCGTTGGCCCCGCATTGAATTTTGGTGGGCTGATTTTTAGCAGCCAAACGTTTTTTTTGAAAAGTTAACACCCTAGCCCAGCCCAGCTACACTGAATTTTTCAAGTTTAAAAAGAGAGAAACAAACACGCCCTCGATACCACGAGATTTTAATACTTGTTTGTGAAGGTTGTTATATCAGATGTTTTCTTTACTCTCATCCTAATTTCATGTGGTGCCATTTGTAAGGAAATAAGGGCAATTTTGAGCAGAGCAACAACTTCTCGGATACTTGACAATTGGTGCCCAATTGGTCCTAGTTGAATGCATAATAAGTATCATGTAATGCTGATCATAGGTAGGATTATAATAAAATTGTCAAATTCAACTTAATTAAGGGATAAACAATGGAATTTTAGACTTGTGTCCCTTTTAGTTTATCTTTCTATTTTGTATCATAACGAAATATCAAACAAACTCATTGGATGATTTTTTCATGTACCAAGTGTAATATACCTTAAGCGAAAATTGTCGGTTACTTTATAATAATACCCTGATGTGAATATCCAGCCCTAGCGCATGCACCAGACAGATGTTGCGCATTTCAGTTACATCACTACTTTTTGTCTTTCACGCCCACACGTTTCTCTAAGACAACAATGGATCAACTCGGCGATGAGAAAATTCCTCCCTCTTTTTTACTCAAATTATGCAAATTTCTTGGTGTTAGAGTTCTAATCTTTGAGATTGAGCTAGTTTTTCATCAATTTATATTGTGCATGTGTAATGTGCTAAACTTGATTGCACAATTTGCTTGCTAAACACCCTGCTCTTGCCTATAAATTTCAGTTGTGTAAAATTCTTTTATGTAACAATGTGCATAAATTCCAGTTGTTATTATAACTAGTACCTTTAAATATCTTTAGATTTTTCAAGTACAAAAAGAGCATTAGATGGGTAGTATTCCTTCAGCATCTGTTAACTGCACTAATCTTCAAGTCTAAAACCCTAATCAAACAGTTTAACTGGGCAGATGCCAGATCTTTCATCTTTAAGGAACTTAAAAGTTCAAGACCTGTCATCAAATGGTTTATCTGGTGTTCATTAGGTTGAAACTTGTTTATACAATAGTAGACGATACATGAAAACGGACAGGAACACGAACATGTATTTGTAGCACGGACACGAACACAAACTTGGACACGAGACACACGAAATGGACACGAACATGGACACCAATATGGACACGAACATGAAACACAGAAACGGACACGACACGGATATGTAGCACGTACATATGACATGGAAACGGACGCGACACGGATATGTAGTAAGGACACAAACACGAGACACAGACATGACACATATACGAACACGGACACAAACATAACACGGATCACACGATACGGATATGTAGCACGGACATATGACACCCACACGGAGAGGGATGTCTTGTTGAAGTTGGCCTTGGTTAAAATAATTTCAATGAGGGAGATTCCACAAAATATTGGAAATTTTGAAGAATTTGACCTGGCTTTTCTTGGCAAAATGTAGCCTGAAAGGGGAGATCCCACCTTTCATTTTTTAGTTGACATCTCTAGGAACTAAAGATTTCTCTCAGAACAGACTTTCTGGCACATTTCCTACAGAGATTTCAAGTTTGCACTACCTCCTGAAGATTGAGCTGTACCAGAACAATCTCAGTGGAGAGCTTCCACCTCAACCTGCAAACCTCACCCATCTACGTGAATTCGACATTTCTAGCAATCAATTGAGTGGTGAAATCCCTACTGGAATTGGGAACTTGAAGAATTTGACAGCCATTCATCTATACCATAATGACTTCTTCGGGAAACTCCCAGAAGGTTTTGGAGATTTGCAATTTCTTCAACACTTCTCGATCTATGATAATAGTTGTTGGGGGAGAATTGCGGAAGAAGAAAGAACACAAATCAAACACATAATAAACACCAAAATTTCACATGGAAAACCTAAATTGGGAAAGAGCATGGAGCCACACGCAAATGCAATATATTATCAGAGAGATTATAGGAGAAGAGAGAGAATTTCATAGCCGCTCTTTATTTACAATGGCATACACACCTTTCTATTGTACATAATCCTAATTACGACACATTTTCTTTTATAGAGAAAACTAGAGTTACAAGTTATAAAAACACCAAACTACTCTTGACACATTCCCAAGTTTCATGAGTTACGAAGCTTCCAAACTGGACCACTTCAGCACCATGTATCTTCGAGGCGCTACTCTGCATTGTTGCTTCAGGGTGCTCCTCCGGGTAGATGTTTCAGAGTGCTCCGCCAGAGTGATAACAAGTTGCTCTGCTGGAGCGAGACTCCGATCTTGCCCTTAATCTCAAAATCCGAACTCGCTCAACCTCTTTTTCGGAGTGCTTTGTGTTGAACTTGTAACCAGCCAAAGAACAAAATTTTAGATCCACAAACAATACACAAAGAGAGGGAGATAGATATTTATGATGCTCAGCAAGATGCCTACATCCTCGGGGTTGAATAGAGAGAGATCAATTGCTGATTTACAACTTTTACAAAGGGAAAAATGGAATCTCACTTTTCTCCAATACTCTAGCAAAGAAACATACTTCCCCATTTATACCAAAGAGGAGAGAGAGGCAAAAAACCGCACTGGGTCGGCCTCTGGGTATTGCGAGACCCGACTATCGGTCGATTGCTCGGTCGACCGGCACAGGAGCATCCACTCTCTGTTAAACACAAACACTGAGTTTGTCAACCAGCCGGTCGACCGACTGGCATCACTCCACTCTATGTTAAACACAAAGGGTGGGTCAGTCGACCGGGGCCGGTCGACCGGCATCATTCCACTCTCTGTAAATTCAGAGAGTGGCTCGGTCGGCCTCCTATTGCACAATGTGCACATGTTTGCATGTCAGTCGACCGTCCGGTCGACCGTTCTGATGCCTGTGTGTTTTTTTCTCAATGCACATACGATCTCCTCTCTCTATCTAATAAGAGTTAAAAACTCTATCATCTAGATTTTGATCCTCTTTCTACAATTCTCTACTTCGTGAAGTTTCATAAATTTGAGTCGAATCCATCACCGCTCTGAGATCGACACACGATCTCTGCTCCTAGATCAACACACGATCTTTGAGATTAACACACGATCTTCGCCGAGTAGTCCAAGCCACTACAATCGACTCATCAAATGGGCTGCACCATTACGACTGCCTACATACCCCTGCCCAGGGGATCAAACCTCACATAATTCATCCAAATGAGCTCCGTTGAGCTCAAGCTAATGGAAGAATTCAGAGTAACTTCTTGCAATGATTGAACTTGACTCCGGAAACAACCTTTGTAAGCATATTTGTCGGATTATTCTTGATGTGAATCTTTTTCAACTCAATATTGCCATCTTAACGAATCTCCCGCATGAAGTGGTATCTGACCTCAATGTGCTTCGTCCTCGCATGGCTGACTTGATTTTTCGCTAGATAGATAGCACTCATACTATCATAATTGACCTTCAAGAAGTCTTGTCCGATTCTCAAATCATTCATAAAACCTTGAAGCCAAATCACCTCCTTCACATCCTCTGTCAAAGCCATATACTCCGCTTCTATTGTCAACAAAGTCACAGTAGCCTGTAAAGTGTAACGCCAACTCACTGGTGCCTGTGACAAAGTAAAAACATATCCTGTGGTTGACCGATGTTTGTCAAGATCCCTAGCATAATCTGAGTCCACATAGCCTGTGCACTCTTACTTACTACCATCATCCTTCTCAAAAACTAACCCAACATTTACATTACCTTTATATATTGTAGAATCCATCTCACACCTTCCATGATCCTTATCGGGATCATATATGTATCTTGCTACCATGCTCACGGCTTGTGATAAATCTGGCCTCGTGCACACCATAGCATGCATAAGACTACCCACTGCACTAGCATATGGAATGTGAGATATATACTCATGCTCATCAATAGTCTTCGGAGACATATTAGCTGAAATCTTGAAATGGGGGGCAACGGACTATTCACAGACTTGGTTACAGAACCAATATCTAACTTCTGAAGAACCTTCTGCAAATAAGCTTTCTGAGTCAGACCCACCTTCCCCTTCACCTTGTTTCTCTCAATCTCCATACCCAGTATCCTCTTAGTTTCTCCCAGATTTTTCATTTCGAACTCAGAAGATATATTGAACTTTCAACTTATCTATCGATAATTTGTTCTTAGAAGCTATAAGCAAATCATCTACGTACAAGAGTAGATAGATATACTCACCACTCAATAGCTTGCGAAAATAAACATGGGGCGAATAAGCTCCTGGTGTAATCATGGCCAATCATAAACTTGTCAAAGCACTTGTACCACTGTATTGGTGATTGTTTCAGTACATATATTTCTGAAGTCTACACACTAATTCTTTTTTTTGCTTCTCTAAATCCCAACGGGGTGAGTCATATAGATTTTTTCCTCAAGATCGCCGTGCAGAAAGGCAGTCTTTACATCGAGCTGATCCAGCTCATAATCATACTGTGCTACAAGTGCCAACAGTATAAGATAGAAGAATGCTTCATAACGGGGGAAAATACCTCGTTGTAGTCTATACCCTCCCTTTGAGCATAGCTCTTGGCTACCAATTTGGTCTTGTAACATGTAGTACCACCTGGAGATCCATCCTTAAAAAACCCATTTGCATCTAATGACATTCTTCTCTTAAGGCAACTCAGCAAGTTCCCAAGTGTCATTAACATGAAGGACTCGATTTCCACTATAGTATTCCTTCACAATTTAGACTTAGAACTCAACTCTGCTTCTCTAAATGAGCATGGAACATTGTCCTCCACTGGAAGTGCAAATGCTACCACTATATCAGAAATTGAGCCGGCTTTCGTATATTTCTTTTGGATTTGTCTGCTGCAATAGAATCCTGAACTTTGCTCCTGATCCTCAATCACATCTTTTGTATCTTCCTCTGCTTGTACATGATGCTCATACTCTGTCACAACAGATGACACTCTAAACAGACGGTGAAGATGCATCTCTCTCCACCAGCTGCGATATCCTCTTGGTCTGGCCACTCTCCACCTGCTGAAAGCTCTAAGTCTCCACCATAGAAGACTCATCAAAAGTGAATATCTGCTCAGGACTATCTTTCAGTCTTCAAAGTCCCATTGCTTGTAGCCTTTCACTCCTCTTTTGAACTCTAACAACATGGCCTTTCTTGCTCAAGGTTTCAACTTCCATCACTCACATGATAATAATTTGGCCACCCAAATACTCTGAGCATATGATAATCTAAAGCAGCTTTGCCGAACCACATCTCCATCGGAGTTTTCCTCCTTTAGCAACGATGGCAACCTATTTATGAGATGGCTCGCATAAGTTATAGCTTCTGTCCAAAGTATCTTGTTCAGCCCATTGCTTGATAACAAGCACCGTACCTTCTCCAACAAAGTATGGTTAAATCTTTCTGCCACCCCATTTTGTTGCGGAGTTTCTCGAGCTGTGAAGTGTCTCTCGATGCCTTCATCGCGACACCTAGAAATAGATCACTTGTTGGCCCAAAGGCCTATCACCCTAGTTTTGATGATGATCAACTCATGAAGTTATGTTTACTAATGATCTTGTGTTTAATTAGTGACAGATTCATTATCAAGATCTTAGTAGGTGCATAACTCAACAAAGGATAAAATGTCAAGATTTGGAGCTAGCACGGTTGATCCAAGGAGTTTTTGGATCAAGCTTGGACCAAGTCAAGAAGATGAGAAGCCTTCAAGAGAAGACTTCAAGAAGATGAAGACTTGTGTCTAGGTATAAGATTTTGTTTTTGTTTTAGTTAAAAATGTAAAGGATAGAATAGTGGTGGATTGCTCAAGTACATATACACACACACTCTTGATAGAATTGTTTTCATAAAAGATTTTCAGATTTAGAAAAACTTTCATTTTGAAAAAATACTTTTTGGTTTTTAGAATTTCTTATATGCATATCTTTTATTCAAAACCATATTAGAGCTTAATGCCAAAACATAGATATTTCATCTTAATTGTGTAGTGGATCATATCCATATACACTATGCTTTAATGAATTTAAAATATCTTATTTTTGTATCATGAAGAAGTTTGAAAAACAAGTTTTAGAAAAATATAAGTTTTCTTTTGAGCCAATATTTTCAACTTACAAAATAGTCCAATCTTTTATAACATGCCTTGTTTTGTGCAAGCATGTTTGTATATCTAAGTATATTGGTTAAAACTATTTTTGTAGATTTTTAAGTATTTTATGGGATTTTATTTGAACCAAAAGACTTAGTTTTTAATCCCAGAAAAATAGTTTCCAGGCTTCAGCAAGTCGACTGTATAGTCGACTTGGTCTGAAGTCGGTCGACCGGATCGGTCGACCGACGTGCACAGACGTGCACGCCTTTGTGCACTGGAGGACGGCCGACCGGACGATCGACCGCTCCAGAGAGCTTTGCTCTCTGGAAATTTCGGCCGACCGTACGGGTCGACCGACAGAGAGTTCTACTCTCTGCTCCAGTGGCTCGGTCGACCCGGGCGGTCGACCGTGGCTCCAACGGTCGGATTTCTGACCGTTGGCGGTCGACTGGCGGGTCGACCGGCAGGCCTGACAGACCCTAACGGCTATATTTTTCTGGCCTATAAATTTGGGGGTTTGGTCATTGTTTTGCAACAAGATTTTAGGAGAGCTTTGAGCCAGTTTTCCCACTCTATTAAAAGAGTTTTCTCCACATATTTGAGAGCAAATATTTCCAATCAAAAGGAAAGTTTTATCAAGAGTGTAAAAGTGATTTCTTAAGTTTTTCACCATAGATTCAATCCTACTTTCTCACAATCACTTGAGCTATCCATTGCCTTATCTATCCATAGGATTGTGTTGTGAGAATTTGTAATTGGTGATCAAAGTGTTTTAGATCACCAAGAGATTTCCTTTTTGTTCTTTGAGGAGGCGGACAAGTGTGTTCGCGGTGGTTTAGAGTTCTTGTGTGAACTCGGTGGTTTGAGGTGCGGACTCGATGAGCTAGTGAGCTTGCGTGTGTACGGGACTAGGGAGTCCGAGGGCTTGTAGGTGTTGCGGCACCGGGGAGAGATCCATTGGGATCTTGCATAGTGGAAATCCTTCGTGTGTCGAAGGCGGGGATGTAGAGCAAGGGTGCTCGAACCTCGAAACAAACTTTGTGTTTGCGATTGCCATTTCTCTCTCTCTCTCTCTTTCTACTTGTTTATATCTTGCATTACTTATCTTGTCTTTACCTTTATATGCATGATATTTTCCTTGTGCTCATAATTGATATATACTTGCTTGGATTGTTTGCTAACACTTGTATTCAACCAAGAGAGCCAACGCGGCACCTCAACCCATTCAAGGGGAATCTAGAGGAGTTTGTCCAGAGCCCTTCACGGGGAATTCGGCAACACTCTTGTGTTATACGTGGTGTTTAGTGTAATAGTTTAGTTTAGGTCATAATTGTTTTTAGCTTCCTCATTATTTGGCATTAAGTGACGATTAGATTAGCCATCACCTATTCACCCCCCTCTAGGTGAACTTACAATTGGTATCAGAGCTTGATACTCTGATTTGGGTCTTATAACCTAGAGTTAAAGATCCTCCTTTTAGGCTAATCACTATATTTTGTACACACACCATAGACTTCATGTCATCACCCATCTTTGACATTCTTAACATCCAAATTTGGAAGGTTAAGATGTCTATATACCTCAAGGCCTTAGGCATTCATGTTTATCTTGCTACAATTAAAGATTCTTATATTAATGATAGCAAGTACATTGAGGCTAATGCAAAAGCCCTAAATGCTTTGAAGAGTACCCTAAACGATGATTACTTATTTAGGGTTGCTAACATTGACTCGGCTTTTGTAGTTTGGAGTATCATCACCTCCCTTGGCGAAAAAGATCTATATTATGCCGGGAGCGATTCGGACGTTGGAAGCGACACCTCCAACGCGTGTTATATGGTCCAAGGGGATACCCCCTTGAGGTACCTACCGAATCCGAGGAGGATGATAACATGTCATATGATGACTTACTACTTTTTGTCAACTTGTGCTTGAAAAATATGACATGATTAAGAAAGAAAATAAAAATTTGAAAAAGAACATTGCTTGCATGCATAAAGAACATGATTCATTTAGGAATACATTGCATGCTTAAGAAAGGAAATAAAGATTTGAAAATGGAATGTTTCCTTGCTTTCTAAATTGAATGTTTAGGTGAAGGGAACACTTCGTTGAAAAATGATATTGCTTTGGTGGAAAACAAAAGGAAATTATTTTGCAAGAAAATAACTCTTTAAAAAGAAAATTTGTTGAAAAAGAAAAGAAAAGGTTTCTAAAAGGAAAAAGACTTTTGATCATGCTTTACATGCCACCACTTCTATTGATCAAAATGAAGTTAAATTTTTGAAAAAGAAATTAATAGTTTGAGCTCTACCTTGAGCTCTTGTGCATTTAATCATACTAGATTGGAGTCTATGTTTTCAAAGAAACAAGCTCCACATTCTCATGCCCATCATCATGCATATGCTTATGTTCACACCACGATCATGCACATACACATAAGCATATTAGGTGTACGTATGTACACATTGTGGCCGCAAAGGCCTTTAGCAAAATTTTTGTTATGATAGTTAAATCATTGTAATTTGCTAATAAAAGATTTTGGGTTCCTTACAAGACTAACCCCAAGGACCCAAGAAAATATGGGTACCAAACCTCCCACCATTTGCTTTTGATGTAAGTGAGGGCTCTCACCAAACGTGAGAGGATCGGTGCCTTGGTAGTGGATGCACTTGGACATGATGGACAATACTTTTTTGGATGCATCACTATCAAGGAGCTTTGGTGGGACAACCATCATGTTAGGAGCTTTGATATTGGTAACAATCTCTAAACTCCTACTTTTTTATGTACATGCTAGTTCATTTATCATATCATAGCATGTTCATATTTTTGCGTGCTTCTGTGGTATTTACATGCTTAGATGTAGAATGTGTCAAACTTGCATTTATACATATATGAATAGTGAACTACAATTGACTCATATATATTTGAACTTCATGCTCATTTGTATCCACTATATGCATATGTATAGACTATAGTTTTGATGATCTCTTTATACATATTTTCCTATTTTTATACTTTACTTCATGTATATGTATTTTTAATTCAAATCTAATAAATATACATGTATACCCGTAGTCTCTTGCTTTCATGCAAATACATTTAATAGACTCTTTTATACTTGGGATATGTATGCATATTGTTGGCTTTGGATATACCATACATATACCTTGAAGTTATTTGAAAGAAAAAATGAATTTTTATGTTTTGATAAAATAATTTTCATGTCTATTTAAGCTTCATTGTCTATTTTCATGAAATGCCATTTACATAACCTTTGAACACTCATCTTTTACTTTTCAAGATATTATTGAGCTTTATGGACTTTGAGTGCTTGAATTTTTATGTACTTAGTATAATTCATGAAAAACATATGATCTTATGGTTTTTGAAGGTCTTTAACTAGTTTGTCAAAAATCTATTTAAACTAGTTATTTGTTCTTCAAATTAGTTTATGAGACATACACATGATCTTACTATTCTTCAATCATAATTCTTTTGTGTTCTCAAAATTTATTTGATGCTTCATGATTTGAATATTAGTTTATATGTTAGTTTTTGTCAATATTAGGATTTATACTTGTACATATCGTGGGCCACAAATAAATCTATTATATTTTGTGCTTGAATGCTTATTTGAACCCATGAAATGTGCTTGTATTGCTTGGTTTTGATGATACATACATTTTTAAACTTGTATTCCCCTTCTTGGATTTGATTTATGATCAGTGTTTTCATTTCATGTATATGTGTATTTTGCCAAACTTTAAGATATACATGTATACGTCTGAGTCATTTGCCTTTCATGCAAATCTATATATATGGACTCAATTGTGTTTTGGGATATGGTGTATACTTCTTGTGTTGTCAAAACATACATATACCTTGAATATAATTTTTTAAAAAATTTTTTTTTGTGGTAGATTACACAATGAGATATACACTTGAACTTACCTTATGTCAATTGGTATCATTGGATCATTTCAATTGGTATCAATATGATTATTCTTTTTGTATATACTCATGCTTTGATTATATGTATGTATGCTTTCAAATTCAAATTATATCAATTTCTATTGGTATTCTCTTTCATACATATATGTGATATTTGTGCCTAGTTAAAATTGTCTTACATATTTAAGCACAAAGGTTATTAATGCTAAGCTAAATTCAAATCTTATTTTTCAAGCTTATGCATTAGTTTTTAAATTGGTATCAATATGGTTGATCATTACTTTACTATTGATCACTATTTTACAATTGATCATTTTCAAAATTGATATCAAAATTCAAAATTTGTTTTATCGAGAGAATTTATAATTTTGTTTGATAAGAGAATTCAAAATTTTTGATTTTGTATTGCCTATATGCAGGAGAGCTTAACATCTCTCTTACATATAGATTCATGTGAGTATATTATAAAATTGAGGAGCTTGACAACTCTTCTTTATATGATATACGGTGTGTAGGGGGAGCTTCACATCTCCTCTTATGCATTACATAATATGTTTATGTGAGTTAGGGCTTGTCATCCCTTCTTCATGTAATGCATATGTGTAGGGAAGCTAACTTAGCGTCTTCCTCTTCATGAATGTATATCGCATATAAATTTTTATTGATTGATTTGTATTACCCCTTCTTGATCTCTTTGTTTTTGACAAAAAGGGGAGAAAAATTTGTTTGATTTGATTTCACTTTGAACCCTTTATTGATGATTGACCAAAGGGGGAGAAAGATTTTGAGTTTATATGCATGGTTGAGTAAGATTTATGTTTATGCATATATATTTTTGTATTGCAAATAGGAGAAAAAGATTTTTGATTTATGATTGTTGCATGTTTTATCTCCATACTTGCATACATATTCATGTGCCTCATTGCCATATCTATTATTTTTTGTTATGCATGAGTTAAGGGGGAGCTTCTTTGAAGCTTTACTTTAATCCATGCATATATAACTTCATGAGTTTTGTCATCATCAAAAAGGGGGAGATTGTTGGCCCAAAGGCCTATCACCCTAGTTTTGATGATGATCAACTCATGAAGTTATGTTTACTAATGATCTTGTGTTTAATTAGTGACAGATTCATTATCAAGATCTTAGTAGGTGCATAGCTCAATAAAGAATAAATGTCAAGATTTGGAGCTAGCACGGTGTGATCCAAGGAGTTTTTGGATCAAGCTTGGACCAAGTCAAGAAGATGAGAAGCCTTCAAGTGAAGACTTCAAGAAGATGAAGACTTGTGTCTAGGTATAAGATTTTATTTTTGTTTTAGTTAAAAATGTAAAGGATAGAATAGTGGTGGATTGCTCAAGTACATATACACACACACTCTTGATAGAATTGTTTTCATAAAAGAATTTTCAGATTTAGAAAAGACTTTCATTTTGAAAAAAAATACTTTTTGGTTTTTGGAATTTCTTATATGCATATCTTTTATCCAAAACCATATTTAGAGCTAATTCCAAAAACATAGATATTTCATCTAATTGTTGTAGTGGATCATATCCATATACACTATGCTTTAATGAATTCAAAATATCTTGTTTTTGTATCATGAAGAAGTTTGGAAATAAGTTTTAAAAAATACAAGTTTTCTTTTGAGCCATATTTTTTCAACTTACAAAAATAGTCCATCTTTATAACATGCCTTGATTTTGTGCAAGCATGTTTGTATTCTAAGTATATTGGTTAAAACTATTTTTGTAGATTTTTAAGTATTTTATGGGATTTATTTGAACCAAAAGCTCTTAGTTTTTAATCCCAGAAAAACAGTTTCCAGGCTTCAGCAAGTCGAACTGTATAGTCGACTTGGTCTGAAGTCAGTCGAACCGGATCGGTCGACCGACGTGCACAGACGTGCACACCTTGTGCACTAGAGGACGGCCGACCGGACGATCGACCGCTCCAGAGAGCTCTGCTCTCTGGAAATTTCGGCCGACCGTACGGGTCGACCGACAGAGAGTTCTACTCTCTGTTCCAGTGGCTCGGTCGACCCGGCGGTCGACCGTGGCTCCAACGGTCGGATTTTCTGACCGTTGGCGGTCGACCGGCGGGTCGACCGGCAGGCCTGACAGACCCCAACGGCTATATTTTTCTGGCCTATAAATTTGGGGGTTTGGTCATGTTTTGCAACAAGATTTTAGGAGAGTTTTGAGCCAGTTTTTCCCACTCCATTAAAAGAGTTTTCTCCACATATTTGAGAGCAAATATTTCCAATCAAAAAGAAAGTTTTATCAAGAGTGTAAAAGTGATTTCTTGAGTTTTTCACCATAGATTCAATCCTTACTTTCTCACAATCACTTGAGCTATCCATTGCCTTATCTATATCCATAGGATTGTGTTGTGAGAGTTTTGTAATTGGTGATCAAAGTGTTTTAGATCACCAAGAGATTTCCTTTTTGTTCTTGAGGAGGCAGACAAGTGTGTTTCGCGTGGTTGAGAGTTCTTGTGTGAACTCGGTGGTTTTGAGGTGCGGCCTCGGCGAGCTAGTGAGCTTGCGTGTGTACGGGACTAGAGAGTCCGAGGGCTTATAGGTGTTGCGGCACCGGGGAGAGATCAATTGGGATCTTGCATAGTGAAAATCCTTCGTGTGTCGAAGGCGGGGATGTAGAGCAAGGGTGCTCGAACCTCGAAATAAACCTTTGGTGTTTGCGATTGCCATTTCTCTCTCTCTCTCTCTCTATCTACTTGTTTATATCTTACATTACTTATCTTGTCTTTACCTTTATATGCATGATATTTTCCTTGTGCTTATAATTGATATATACTTGCTTGGATTGTTTTGCTAACACTTGTATTCAACCTAGAGAGCCAACGCGGCACCTCAACCCATTCAAGGGGAATCTAGAGGAGTTTGTCCAGAGCCCTTCACGGGAATCGGCAACACTCTTGTGTTATACGTGGTGTTTAGTGTAATAGTTTAGTTTAGGTCATAATTGTTTTTAGCTTCCGCATTATTTGACATTAAGTGACCATTAGATTAGCCATCACCTATTCACCCCCCCTCTAGGTGAACTTACATCTTGTACTCTCCTCTATTGTCGGACCTGAGTATCTTGATCTTCCTACCTGTCTGCAATTCCATTCTCCTTCTCCACTCCACAAAGATACCTAGGACTTCACTTTTATGCGACATGGTGTACACCCAATTTTGCGTTGAGTAGTCATCAACGAAGGAGACAAAATAGTGTTTCCCTCCAAGAGATGCATTCTTAGAGGGATCCCAAACTTCCATATGCACATAGTCAAGAATTCCTTTTATACAGTGAATAACAGTGCTAAACTTCACCTTGGTTTTTTTCCCTAATGCAGAGTGCTCACAGAATTCTAACTTGCAGGTTTAGCATCCTTCAATAAGCCTTGCTTTGCCAAAGCTTGCATAGATTTCTCACCGGCGTGACCAAGCCCATGTGTCACACCTTGGTAGCATCATCATCATCCGAATCCACCAAAGCTGCCAAGCACTTGTCACTCTGTACTACCCTTCAAGTAATACAAGTTTCTGTCTCTAACACCCTCATCATAACCATGGACCCCTTCGTAACTTTGAGAATTCCATCCTCCAACGTCATCTTGAGCCTTTTCGACTCTACAGCTGCAACTGAGATGATGTTCTTCTTCATCTAAGGAACTGATTGAGGTTTACCTGCACAGAACATACAAATTTTTAGAAATGAAGAATAGAGTGCAAGATTCTCAATTCTATCATGATAGCAAGTAGCTACGCATGTCGTGATCCCAAGGAGGGACTTACGATGGAAGCATGTTATAAGTTCTCTTTTAAGTTACTTGAAATGGTTAAAAGTCTTCTTTGTTTTTATAAGAAAAAGAAATAAAGTTATGTTAATTTTTGAAAGTGGTAGATTGGAGAAGTTGGTGATTTTGGAAAATGAAAAATAATTTATACAAAAAATAAAAAGAGTAAATAAAAGAGAGTTGGGATTGGAGGTGATCTAAACTAATAGATTAAAAGAAATGAAGATAAGCAAAAAGAAATACTTACCTCATTTGGCCAAATACTTAACTTAAATCTTTGGCGACAGTGTTACCTTGAAGTAGAGGCGATCAGCGCATAGCTTATAAGAGTTGATTCCGTCTCTCCCACATTACATCATCAAGACGACACAAGTTGAAATGATACAGACTGAAATTAAAATTCATCATCATGAGCTATCGATGGCACTCGCAAAGGCAAGACTCTTCGATGCTATAACACTCACTTAGATTGCAATTGGTACCTAAAGGGGAAAAGTAAAAGAGAAGAAGAAGAACACGAAAACAAAAAACATAAAATCCATACCTTTTGATTACATAGAGAAATGATGAAAGAAAGAGGTTACATACATCGTATCACTCTCAACATAAATCTCTCTCTTACTTACATGAATCTCAGTCTAATTGATGGGGCTGAGCCTCACTATTATTTGTATTTCAGTGTATTTGTGCACTTGGTATTTGTACATTATTTTGTATTTATACTAAGTGTATGTGTACCAAGTAGTGGTAGTAGTGGGTAGTTATAAGTGTACTACTGTTTTAGTTATGAGTGTGATAGTGGGTAGTTTATGAAGCCATCTGTGTGATAATGGGTAGTTATGAAACCATCATATATGGTAGTGGTTAGTTGTAAATCTAGTCTATATGTAGGCACTTTTTCTTATTTGAAAGAGGATGGATGTTTTAATAAAAGAATACCTCTTGTCTGCATCTCCTCTCTTCCTCCTCTCTCTAATATATAATGATGAAATGAAATTGAAAGAATCCTTCTCCTGTTTGTGCCTCTCCCTCTTTCCTCTCTTGCTCTTTGAACTGAATGCAGCGAATGAAATTGAAAGCACTCCCTTGGCTTCTCTTTCTTCTCTGGCCTCTTCTCTCTCCTCTTTCCCTTCCCCATGTCAGTAGCAGCATTGAAGCAAAAACAGCAACAACAAAAGTAGTAAAGCAGCAACAACAACATTGAATCAGTAGTTTTGAGATGCAGTCACAAGGGTATCCATCATCAAGTGAAGATAAATCATGCTAGTGAATGTCACATCCACAGATTGGTATGAGTTAGTTCTTTTGGTTTCCCAACCTCTACTAACAGAATCTGAAGTTATTTATCTGTAAGTTTTATTTCAAAGAAATCTAATTATTATTTGCTTACGTATCGGTTAAATCATCTCTAAATATTATCTTTATTCCATGCTGTCTACTATATGATGAGATGTGTGATTCTACAAATTCTATGATTACTTATCGTTGATATTGAGATTAGAACTTACCATGCATGATATAGGTATCATAATTAATTTAATAGATATTGAAAATGTTCAAACCAAGCATGCAATAGTTGTTAAAATCTATCTGTTTGACAATATTAGTTTTGAATTGCTTTCCTGCTGAAGATCGTTCTATTGGATGAAACATAGTGAGTTCATTACATCATTGATTCTCTACATGGCATGCATACACTGTTTTCACATCACTAACCTATGTTTACAAAGAATAAAAATTACATTAAAATAAAAACGAAAACTAAACTAGAATGAAAACTAGTTAAGATCTATCTCTACCTAATCGTCCCTTTTTACCTTCGAAAATGCAATATTTATAGGCAAAATATTAAGGGGAGAGGAGTGTACAGATATGGGGAGCAAACGCCCCCCCAGATTCTGTACTATTGAGGCGGATCCGCAAGGATTGCGATGGATCCATGGTAATTCTATCGCCAGATGGCCAGATATTGGGAGGGCTGCGTTGAATTTCTTGTTTGCATGTATTATCCATTGGTTTCTCCGTTTGAGCTCTGTATTTGACGATATCCTCCTCGATCTTCCCACTAACCGAAATAAATTCTAAAAATTCAATTTAACTAGTTTTCATTTGGTGTTATCTCTCTAATTTGCTTTGATCTTCAGGTGAACACTTGTCCTAATCCTTGATTTTGATTTAATCTGAATTTCAGAGGGCTTTTGGGCTTGTTTTCTCTTCTAACTCCTTTATGTAAAGGCTTGCATTAATTTAGACAAAATTCTATAAAAGCAGTATTTATTATACCATAAATATGGGAATACGACGATACATACATGCAATATCAGTACCAATCACACCTCTACACCTAACTTTTGCTCGTCCTCGAGCAAAACAAATATAAAGTAAAACATAGCTAGTCTAGTCAACTCATTTTCGTAGGAATACGGTTGTACTTAGCATGTGCAATAAGCTGTTTAACCTCTAAGTTACCCCTAGAGGATGATTTGTCTCGTGAGGTTTCAGTAGATTAACACCCAAAAATCCATAAAGAAAGAACAAAATGTTAGTATTTTCAAAAGCATTTTGAAAAAGAGAGAAAATATTTTAAGTATTATTGTAAAAGTTCAAGTAATTTATAAGTTATAAGAAATATAATTTTTTCATTCCTAAACTTAGTCCTCTATTCAAAAACTCGTTATCAATCAAGATAAGGAGTCAAATTGTATTTCTCATCAAGTCTCTTATTTTGTCCTAAGTCATATGCACCTTCGTGGCCGTAAAATTTTGACTAGGGGTTCTTTAACTTAAACTCTTATACCTTATTTATTATATTTTTGGTGGTATTATTTCTTAGTTCTATTAGGTTTCTAATTTGCCTATGTAAGTAACGACCCTTTAGTTGGTGACTCTCAAACCGGACGGTCTTAGGATCCGCGATAATTCTATGGCCAGATGGCCAGATTTTGGGAGAGGCTGCGTTGGATTTCCTGTTTGCATGTATGATCCACTTGGTTTCTCCATTTGAGTTCTGAAATTGACTATATCCTTCTTGATCTTCAGCTAACCGAAATGGATTCATAAAAATTCAAATTTAACTGGTTTTATTTGTTGTTATCTCTATGTTTGCTCTGATCTTCAGCTGAACATTGACCTTAATTTTAATCTTTGATTTGATTTATCTGAATTTCAGTGGGTTTTGGGCTCGTTTTCTGTTTCAATCCTTTAATAAAGGCCTGCATTAATTTAGACAAAAATTCTATTAAAAAGAATGTTTATTATACCATAAATATGAGAATGCGACGATAAATATGCAATATCAGTAACCAATTAGGAACATATCTGATATCTATCAAGTCTCTAATCACACCGTCGAACATCTTGATTCGAACGGTACCTATCCCAACCGTCTGACATGTAGCGTCTTTCCCATGATGATTACGCCACTGTTCAACTTCTCTAAACTAGAGAACCATTCTCCCTAGGACATATGTGATAGGTAGCCTCTGTATCCAATAGCCACTCTGATGCATCTGAATAACATATCGACGGGTGTGATAAAGAGCGAGAAAGCTGAAGAATCAGATTCATTTCCGTCTGATTTGACGATATTGACCTCTGATGGTTTTTCTGACTTCTCTTTCAGCTTGTTCTTCCTTTTGAGGTCAGGACAATCTTTTTTTCAATGACAAGTTTGTTTACAAAATGCACACTTATCTTGAGTTAAACTACAATTGCCATATTGTGACTTCGATTTTGATCTACTATGATTTTTCTCTCTTTGATTTGGACTCCTTCCTTTCACAGTCAATGCCTCCGCCGATGTACCACCGAAGGACTCCTTATCCTTTCTTCTCAACCGAGATTCACAAAGGCGGTAGTGACCTCAGCATAGCTTAGTGATGTTCTTCTATTTATCAGGGTGAGAACAAAGGTCTCATATTTCTTATCAGGAAGAGAACTCAATAATATCAAGGCTTTGTCTTCCTCCTCGATCACTACATCCACATTCGCTAAGTCTGCGAGAAGCTTCATGTAAGTGTTGATGTGATCACTATAGAAACCCTCTCTTCAACGGGAAACGGTAAAGTCTCCTCTTCAAATGCAGTCGATCTCGATGCTCTTTATTAAATATTTGCTCGCGAGGTCCCAACTTTATAGAGATCTCATTCATCACATCATACTTTAGGTTGTGATAGACATGACCTAATCACTCCACACGCTGTTTTATTCATTATCTTCCAAACCTTCTCATCCATTTCTGCCGGCTTCTTTTGCACTCAAGAGCATCCTTCAAGTTCTACGCATTTAGCGCATCCAACACCTCACATCTCCACAATGCAAATTGTTTGTGCCATCAAACTTCACTACATCAATCTTCATTAATGAATGTTCTTTACTATAAAGAACCATCCTTTCGGATGTTTCCCGGCCATTTCTACTCCAAATCCACTCAACCAAGCAAATATAACAACTATGGGATAGATCTATGAGATAAAGATAGGTTTTTTTTACCTTCAATTGAAACCCTAGGAAGAGTTTCCAATTGATCTCTCTACCCAAATGTAGAAGATGAGATTCAACACCGATTTTTATCCACTCTAAAGCTTCAGAATTCCAAGAACCAAGCTCCAATTAAGATCCACTCTACCAAACGAAGCCCAAGTGTTGCCTAGTGTTCTGATACCACTTGTTGAACCTATAACCAGCCAAAGAATAAAATCTAGATTCACAAACAACACACAAAGAGAGGGAGATAAGATTTACGAGGTTCGGCAAGATGCCTACATCTCGAGGCAGAATAGAGAGAGATCTATTGACAAAGGTAAAAATGGAATCTCATTTTCTCTCTTACTCTAGTAAGAAACACACTTTCTCATTTATACCAAAGAGGAGAGAAAGGCAAAAAAACTGCACTGGGTCCGGCTCTGGCACAACCAGACCCGACTGTCGATCGACCACTGGTCGACCGACATAGAAGCCTCCACTCTCGTTAAACATGATGAGTGAGTTGATTGACTGGGCGGTCGACCGACTAGCATCACTCCACTCTCTGTTAGACACAGAGAGTGTCGTGACCACCGGCATCACTCCACTCTGCAAAATCCAGAGAGTAGGTCGGCTGACCGCCGGGTCAATCGACATTTGACAATGTGCGCATGTTTGCACGTTGGGGACCGTTCTGATGCACGGCTGTTTTTCTGCTCAATACACAATCTCTTCTCTCTCCAACAAGAGATAAAAAACTCTATCATCTAGATTTTGATCCCTCTCTAACAGGCATTAAAACGGTCGACCAGGCAGTTGACCGACATGCAAACATGTGCACATAATGCAAGTCGACCAACCGACCCACTCTACCCACTCTCTAGATTTTACAGAGAGTAGAGTGATGTCGGTCAGTCGACCGACCCCCTTTCTATGTTTAACAGAGAGTGGAGTGATGTCAGTCAATCGGACATTGCACAATGTGCACATATATGCATGTCGGTCGACCGCCCAGTCGACCGTTTTGATGAATGTCTGTTTTTCTACTCAATACACATACAATCTCAAATCTCTCCAACAAGAGTTAAAAAACTCTACCATCTAAATTTTGATCCTCTCTCTACACTTCGCACTCGCTCAGGGATCTGCAATGGGCTCCTCAAAGAAATTTTGGTCCAAGGGCTCTGCCCCCGTGCCCCGGGAGGGGGGGCTCTCCGCCCCCTTTCAACCCCTATGGCAACCTGATCGCACCGGTCGACCTGCGTGGAGACTCTACTGTAGGGCGACAAATCGTCAATGCAATAATTAGGCTTCATAACTTAACAATTATTTCTCTGGAGAGTTTCCGCCAAATCTTGTTCAACATTCACCTCTCAACACTTTGACATATCAGAAACCAGTTTTCTGGGCAGCTTTCCAAGGTTCTTATGCCAAAATAACAAGTTGCAGTTTTTGTTTGCTTTGGATAATAACTTCTCCAGTGAATTTCCATACACCAATGCTAATTACAAATCCTTGCAAAGATTTAGGATCAGTCAAAAACACTTCACTGGAAAGGTTCCAGAGGGAATATGGGGACTGCCATTTGATACCGTCATTGACATATCGGATAATGGCCTCATTGGTGGAATCTTTTCAAGTGTAGGAATCTCAACTGGCTTGACTCAGCTATATGCGCAGAACAACAATTTTCTGGTGAGACTCACAGAAGTTGGAAAATTATTTCAAGAAGTCCCACATCTAATAGGTTGTATACCATTCAAATGGAAATATGTGTTGGAAAGAGGGAGATTTGTACTGAGGAAGATGACCCGGACCGTCAAGGGATTGTCGAGGAAGTCGGCGACAAGAGACGACGGAAGAAACAGCAGCAGAAAACAAGCAGCAGCAGCAAAACAGGTTCTCCGGTCGACCGGGCCGGTCGACCGGACGTGCACGACGTGCACAGTGTCAAAGAGCGGTCGACCGGACCGGTTCGACCGATATGACTGACTGTAAAGGGCCCAACTCTCTGTTGGAATCGGTCGACCGGCCCGGTCGACCGTAGAAGGGTCGGTCGACCGTCCCGGTAGACCGACAGTCGGGTTTGGGCTGAAATCTGCAGTTCGAAAACCTGTTGTATTTAAGGGCTGCTAGGGTTTTCTAAGAAGAAAAATCTTGTAGGGAAATCTTGTAGAAGAACCTGCGAAATTAGAAGGCTAAGAGCTCTCTTGTATTGAGAGAGGCTAAGAGCCATTGTAATCATCTTCCTAATTGAAATCTCTCTCCGTGGATTGCCCCGAGGACGTAGGCGCGTTGGCCGAACCTCGTTAGATCTTGGTTGTTTGCGATTGTTCTTCTTCTAGTTGTGATTTCATTGTTTTGGTGATTGAGATCTGGTTGGATCCTCTAGGGTTGTTGTCTGTCGCGCACAAACAAGTGGTATCAGAGCGTTCAGGTTACGCTTGGATATTCTAAAGATTCGAAGGGCTCCAGATCTGATCAGGTGGAGATCGTGTGTCGATCTCAGGTCAGAGGCATTGGTGTCAAGGAGATCGTGTGTCGATCTCAGGTGGACGCACAGGGAGGGCTCGTTGAATCAGGGGTGGAATAGATCTGGTGAGAAACTCAAGCTAGGGTTTCAAGGTAGAGGTAAAAATCACTTTTTTATCTCAGAAATAGATCTATTTTGCAAGTATTTGATCTTCCGCATAGTTAGAGGGTCAAGGAAAGGATCTCAATGCAGAGGAATCTAAGTCTGTTAAACAATGAACAACTCCAGGATTGATGTTGTTAAGTTCAATGGAACTAACAATTTCGGAATGTGGAGGTGTGAGGTTATGGATGCATTGAATGCACAGAACCTCGAGGACACACTCCTATTGGAGAGGAAGAAGAACACTACTACCGAGGAGGAATGGGCAAAGATGAATAGATCGGCATGTGGCTTGATTCGTTCATGCTTGGCACAGGATATAAGTACCTTGTGCAACATGAGACTCGGCAAAGAAACTGTGGAAAACCCTAGAAAAGAAGTACCTGACCAAGAGTGTGGAATCACGGCTGCAGCTTAAGAGTAAGCTGTATTTGTTCAGGATGCAGAGGGGGAGCACAGTGAATGAGCACATAAACCGTATACGAAGCTTCTCACAGATCTGATAAACGTGGATGTCAAGGTAGAAGAGGAAGACAAGGCTGTCATTCTCCTGAACTCGCTCCCACCGGAGGAGTATGAGACATTCACCATGACGTTTATCAATGGTAGACAAACTTTAGTCTATGATGAGGTGTCGTCCGCATTGATGAGCTATGAGACAAGGAAGAATGAGAGACATTCTGGTCAGTCAAGCTCAGTGGCGGAGGCATTGGAGGTGAGAGGCAGAAAATTCATCAAGGAAGGGTAGAGAGATGGGTGGAAGATCGAAATCCAGGCCGGGATTCAAAGACCTCAAAGGAATCAGTGCATTTTCTGTAGAGAATTGGGCACTGGAAGGTAGATTGCCCAAAGTTCAGGGAAGAAGAAGGAGTCGAATGCTGAAGCAAATCTATCGAAGGTGACGAAGACTCAGAGGAGTAGTTCACAGGCAGATGGAGAAGATTCAGACTCTTCGGGATTCTCTTTTTCAGTCAGTTCTCCCAGTGTTAGTAACTCATACAAAGATGAGTGGATTATGGATTCAGGAACAACATACCATGCATGTCCAAACAGGAGCTGGTTCACCAGTTTTGAGAAGCTGGAAGGTTGCTCAGTTGTGATGGGTGATGATCACTCATGTAGCATGGAGGGTGTTGGTACAATCCCAATCAGGATGTTTGATGGGATGGTTTGGGAGTTGACAGGTGTGAGGTATGTACCTCAGATGAAGAGAAATTTAATCTCTTTGGGAACTTTGGAAGCATCGGCATGATGATATCGGTTCGAGATGGCGATCTCAAGATGATCAAGGGCTCGATGGTTGTAATGAAGGGCGTCCGCCGAGGAAATTTATACTACTTGAAGGTAGTACTATTTCAGATCAGGTGGAGACTTCGAGTACAAAAGATGAGGTTGGTCTGGGGATTCAGCAGGAAAAAGCCGGACAAGAAGAAGAATCTTTGCGAGCTCCTGCAAAGATGAAATCAGAAGAAGGTGCTGCTACCTGCAAGTCAGAAGGTGGACACAGGGTTCTGGACAAGAAGAAGGTGAGTTTTAGCACCAGTTCTCACCACAATGAAGGTCTTCTTGATCGTGTTCACGTGAATGTATGGGGACCTGCTAAGACGGCATCGCTTGGAGGTCACAGGTACTTTGTCTCGGTAATTGATTGTTCATCTAGGCAGGTTTGGATATATCCGATGAGACAAGGGGTGAAGCCCTAGATGTGTTGAGGAAGTGGAGCGGAAGAATGGAGAGGCAGATAGGTAGGAAGGTAAAGGAGCTTCATATTGGCAATGTTGGGAAAGACATTGACCAATTCCTACAGTTTGGACAGAACACAGGAATTGCTACACACTTTCTCAACAGGTACAGATGAGTTGGCTAAGGAGTTGGTCCGTTCCTTGCTGGAGGAGGTTCGGAAACTATTGTCTAATGCAGAATTGGACAGGTCGCTTTGGACTGAGGCGATTGAGTATGCTAGCCATCTCAAGAATCAAACGACTGCGATAGGAGGTAAAGCTCCATTGGAACATTGGTCGGGAAAAGCTCAAGATCACGGTGTGCTGCGGGAATTTGGAAGTCCGGCTTACTTCAGTGCCAAGAATGGCAAGGTGAATCCGCAAGCAAGGAGGTTTGTCTATTTGGGCATCAAGGAGAACAGCTACAGGTTGTTGGATCCCAAGGACAAAAGGATCGTGATGAGCAGGAATGTCACATTTGGAGAGCTTCAGGGTTGAAGTCCCCATCGTCTCTCAGCAGGTGGAGAGGACGAAGACCAAGGGAGGATCGCAGCGGGTGGAGGTCGATGCTACTCCATCATCTCCAGGTAGTTCGGCATCAAAGGAGACTTCATCGGAAGTGACACCGGGTGGAGATCATGATAACAAGAGTGATGCTGAACAGGTTGAAGACATTGCAGAGGATGTCAAGGTGTGTGCAGCTATTGGAACCAAGGAGAGACCACGTTCGTGGTCAAAGAAGGATGAATCTCAAGCTTGTGGACGCGACAAGCTCAAGTTGAAGGCCGTTGCTCTCCATGATGGTCAGAGGAAGGTTCATATGACTCAGTCTAACAGGTTCACTGCTGCAGGAACATGTACCATTATTCGAGCTTGATGAAGCTCATTTAAAGAACTACGGTTGGCTTGATCCTTTTGGGCAAAGGTACGTAGGCAGCCGTAAAGGCGCAGCCAGTGGTGATGCAACTCTTATGAAGCTATGTATGGGTTCTCGAGAAGTTGTTTGGAGCTTCACATAGAGGTGAAGAAGTGTGGTCAATGGAGCTTCACGTAGAGTGAAGAGACTTCATGTAGCGGTGAAGTGGTGTGGCCAGTTGGTCTTCACGTAGAGGTGAAGTGGTTGTGATCTCGAAGAACAGTTTTTATCTTCCGGAGAGGAGATGTTGAGCTTGCATAAGGAGGGGTGTGCATCCAGTTGAAGCCGATGATGTTTGGTTGGTTCTACGCAGACTTGGTTGGACCGTCAGAGGAAGACAGGTAGACTAGATAGAGCTAGTCAGTGGAGAGTCAGTGTTGGCTCATAAGGAAGTCTTCGTGAGGTCATAAAGTTGCAGAGAAGGAGCCATGGTTAGTGATCGGCAGGTATGGAAATTCTCCTAAGGTGAAGTGCAGGGAAGGCATGTGCGATGTTTTCCAGGAATAGATGAGCCAAAGATTCCAAGCCGAGATCGTGTGTCGATTTCGCCGAGATCGTGTGTCGATTTCGCCGAGATCGTGTGTCGATTTCGCCAGGTGATAGACTGGGGTTCGTTGGATGTCGGCTCAGATTTTGGAATCTTCGCCGAGGTGGAGAATTGTTGGAAAGAGGGAGATTTGTACTGAGGAAGATGACCCGGACCGTCAAGGGATTGTCGAGGAAGTCGGCGACAAGAGACGACGGAAGAAACAGCAGCAGAAAACAAGCAGCAGCAGCAAAACAGGTTCTCCGGTCGACCGGGCCGGTCGACCGGACGTGCACGACGTGCACAGTGTCAAAGAGCGGTCGACCGGACCCGTCGACCGATATGACTGACTGTAAAGGGCCCAACTCTCTGTTGGAATCGGTCGACCGGCCCGGTCGACCGGTAGAAGGGTCGGTCGACCGTCCGGTCGACCGACAGTCGGTTTTGGGCTGAAATCTGCAGTTCGGAAACCTGTTGTATTAAGGGCTGCTAGGGTTTTCTAAGAAGAAAAATCTTGT